>CAIGRT010214081.1:0-12464 GCA_903798405.1 Fraxinus platypoda
CTTGAATAAATGTGTTGAAAATAGTCGACCTCAAGAATTGGTCAATAAACATGAAAATGCTATCTTTAGGCTTGAACTTGGCTGGGTTCAGTCTTCAAACTACACTCAAAAAGCTCACGAGCATGCTCAACTCTGGTCTTGCATAATGTGTTCAAGGAATCTAATTACTATAATTAAACGTGCTTTGGAACGAACAAAATTAAACAATTTCATCATCTTCTTATATACAGCTCATGAATAGAGCAATAAACTTTTACAAAATTGAAGCTGAAGCAACCGTATATTGGTGATTCCCCCACCTAAAAATAAGAATATTTAATGCAGGAACTGACAATCGACTACAGATAGGATTAAACATAAACTACATAATCTGACGGCCCTCTTTTCTAGCAGAAGCTATCACATCTTTTAAGCCAGCTTTTTTATGGGCTGTGGAGGGCACTCCCAAGAACTTCCAAGGCTAGCAACACAAACAAAATAAAGCTAATAATTAAACCTCAATTCGCAAGCGACGCATTTCAGCTACAAAGGTTGAACTTGAAGTCAGAGTTCGGCGAGCAAGTGCTTTAATGTCCTCACGAGAGCAATCACGTGAAATACGAACGAGCTCCCAAAGGGCTCCACCACTAATCATGTCTTTTGCATTCACTTCTGGAAAATGATGTAAAAGAGAAATCTTCAGTTTACAATACGTTTGGGAACCACAAATATAGGTTTTTCATTCATATGGACAATTACCGTGTTGTGCCAAGTGGCAGAGAGCAAGTTCAACATGACGTCTAATAAGCGATGCTTCATTGTTAGCATTTTGTACAATCCATGGCAATGCACCGTCTTCTATCAAGAGAGATCGCACAGGTTTTGTGCCTAATATTGTCGCATTATCATGAGAATCACAATACACCATAATCCTTCACCTTATTATGATGCATATATTAACAGACATTTCTCCAACACACAGTTCATACTAACATGAGCTTAAATTTTCAGGAAACATGGTATCCTGCCAACTTCTGTATGATGATTTCATTTATAATACGGTTTTTCAGAATGGTAAATAATAAAACGAATAACCACATCATAAAGAGGAAACTATGGCCTTGTTTGGCAAATAAGCTTCTATGCTATAAGCACTGCGACCCACAAAGTGGATGACCAAATAAGTATTATCTTCCTTCCTTATTTGTGTACGAGGTGTGGGTCTTACAACTGGCTTATCTTTGTCAACACATTTTTGAGGGCCCAAGTGCCTATAAGATAAGACCTTGGTGTCCAAACATGCTCTTGTGGACAGATCTGCTGAATAACTTACCTTGAGAAGATGCCCTGGATTCACACTTAGCAAAATTTGCAATACCACGTGCAACTTGAGAGAGAACGTCGGGATGTCTACATCTCACCATTCCTAACAGAGCTTTGATGCCACCTTCAGATCTTAGCCTCATTTGTAGTTTATCTGCAATGCCATGGGTACAAAGACTAAGGATTGAGACAAAAAAGGCTAGATCTATTGAGAGTCGAACTACAAAATCAAATAATCATACCATTGCCACACAGATTAGCTAAGGCTCCAGCAACCATTCGAAGAGTCTGTGGATCCTCAGCATCGGAAGCTGTCATTGCTAGTAGACAAATTCCTCCTTGAGCCATTATAAGCTCTTGATTGGCCTCTGAACAAGCAGAAAAGATATTGTTCTCAAAAATGACTCGAGATGTAGCTCCAAATAATACATCATTTAGCTGAAAAGGGCACCGTTCCCCAGCCCAAAAATATGAAAAGGTAAAAATGAAGAAAGAAGTTAGAAAGAAAATAACGAATAAATTACCGTTCATTGCCAGATTGGCAATTGCACCAGCTGCAATCCTGCGAATAGTTTCGTCCTCGTAGCTTCTAAGAAGCATCAGCAATGAAGTGAGACCTCCAGCTTCAACTATCTTTTCCTGATTTGCTTCTGTAGAATACATAGTGTGCACACATCAGCTCTTGCGGTATAATGTGAAACGGAACAGAGCAATAGTGAATCAAAAGTCATTCAAGAATGTATAACTGCTCTGAATTGAGCAAGTAATTGAGAGATCATTTAAGAAATAACTGTGACTGCAAAAACAGTAAGAACATTACGGCGTCCCTCAGAATCGTAGAAACATTTTTAAAACTAGTCACTGTACTTACATATACATTTATTTTCATGATTAGTGTCAAAAAGAACAAGGAAAAAGTTAGGACAGTTGATCAAGTCTCTAAATATAATTTGTTACGAGAAAAATAAGAACAATGAAGCATCAAACAGAACGGAAGTTTTAGGAAGGTGAGAGCACGGGAAATTGAATACCTTCAGCTGCCAAGTTGGCCACCACTTTTACAGCATGTATTCGTACATTAGCGTCTTCTGACTCGAGCAATGACAAAATCTTTTGCAATCCAACTGTCGGATAGATAGCTAGATTAGTTGGAGCTCAAAGAGAATATTAAAAATGACACAAGAGTAGTGCAAATACTAATTGGCAGTTTGGCACCTTGTTCATGAAGGTTCACAATTGATGCTCTTTCTCCATTACTGCTGTCTCGAGACTGTAGATGATTTAGTGGAGATAGGCAATCTAGACCAGCAGTGTTTCCATTTCTGCCTCTCTCAAGATAGCTTCTACTCTGTGAACATAATATCATGATTTGGTGCAGTTAAACTACAGTCTACTTGAGTATGCATACATGCTCATGAATAAAAAAAATTCTTTCACAATAACAAAAAGTTGTAATCTAGTAAAACCTAGTATGTTCCCCCCGTCAAACACACTAGTGTGTTGATCAGGTCTAGTAGCTATAACCTTTTCAAAGGTGAGATAAAACTCGAAACATAAAACATCAGTGCTCATCGATCGTTTTGTACTATCAAATTATCTTAGCCCCTGTTTGGCCTCCATTTTCAAAACTTATTTTTTCTCAAATTCATTTTCAACCACACATTTCATGGGACCCAAAACTTTTATCAACCTTTCAATCACATATTTCATCAAATTTTATCAATATTTACTAGAAATCTAATTTTTTATCTAAACCAAAAGGGGGCCTAAAGTCGAAGCCTATTATTAAAATAGGTCATAGATGCACCAAAGTGACTGTAAAAGGCTGAAAACGACATTACATATATGGTAAGAATCAGATAGTCCGGATCACATAATAAGTACACCTCCATAAAGAACATACTTGACTAGCTTCAGTAGACAGCTGAGACAATTGACTTCTTAAAGCTCTCACTTCTTCTTCAAGTTTCTTCTTCTGACGACTCTCCTCTTCCAATATTTCCTGAAGGTTCATAATATCGGTGCTTCCACCTGCCAACTACATGATTTCAATCAGTTATATTTTATCAGTTGTAAATCCATATCCAAATTATTGCAAGGAATCATTCTAATGCTGTCACAAAATACTAAAATTCATATAAAACCATACCCCCGTCTTCGAAAATTTAAGCAGCTGAAGTTTGAGGTTCTTATTTTCTTCTTCAGCTGCCTTCCGAAGACAAATTTCATTTTGAAGCAATGCTTTCAACTCCTTAACCTCATCATTGCCAGAGTCCATGTGAACCTTCAAAAAAAAAAACACAATTTTAATCATCTGAAAAAAGATCCCGAGAACGGTGACAAAAAAAATAGCAGTGTGTGTTCACATTTTGCTTTTGCAACATTGAGCCTATGTTTGAGCTCCATTTTTCCCAAAACTCATTTTTTCTAAAACTCATTTTCAACCACATTTTCTCCAATAAAATAATTTTACACATAAACCCAAAATTTTTTCCTATTTTTTAACCACATTCTCCAAAAAATCACTATTTCAAAACCTATTTTCCTCCAAAAATGGGGCCCAAACAGGGCCTGAATTTAGTGTTGAGGAAATGAATTGAGTACTAATAGAATGTATTTGCACGCACTTAACATAGGAATTGATTTGTCATTTTTAAGATATCCTACAGTAAAATCGTAAAAACAAATTCCATTTTTAAGCTATCTTGCACCTTACCCAACCCCCAACACACAAACGAAGAGACAAGAAGCAAAGGGAAAAGTCCTAAACAAGGAACAGAATGATGCCCTTCATCCTACCCTATTCTTGGTTAAACGTCGAACCAATGTAAGAGTATAGGGCATCGTCTTCTCTTTTATGAGCTTCCACCTTTTCCTTCCAGTCTTTACATCCTTAAGGCCTTGTTTGGCACAGATTTTTTCAAAACCATTTTTCCCCAAAAATGAACCACACATTCTATGGGACTCACAATTTTCCCCCGCTTTTTAACCACACTTTCTCCAAATAACCACTTTTCACTTGGAAAAATCTGTGCAAAACAAGCTCTAAGAATTATCTCATCCTTCTACCTCACAAAAAGTCCTTAACATTATATTCGAATTATATAAGATGGTTTATTGTAATTCCAGCATGCATGGCTAAGCAGAGAGGTTAGCAATATGACAGCGTAAAATGGTGGTAAACATCAGGAAATAAAAGAAAATAGTTACAAAGCTAGACCACCTCTCCATTAGCGACGCGTTTTTGTTGATTGACACTCCACTTCTCCTCAAGCTTCTGAATTGACTCCATGTAATCCATCTGACATTTCACTTTCTCTTCCTACAAGGGAAAATGAAAAATTAAACTGAACATATCACAATATTTAGTAGAGTATGAAGAGATCTCTACTCCTGTATTTGATAATTCTAATAAGCTTCCATTACATGTAAGATGCTTCTAACATCTTAGTAGTCTTACTATAATATTTAATTAACTTTTACTCCATGACTTTGTCAAATATTTAGAATGCATCAACCATATATTTCAAAACATTTCTTCATTATGTGGTTCTCAAGTCAATTTTGGCCAGATGATGTAAGAAAATGGAAAAGTGGTTATCAGCTTAGCTAAGTGGAATATCAGTATGAACTATGAGGGCATTTTAGGTGCTTTGATGCCTTCAGCATCAAAATGAGTTATTTGATATTTAAAAAAAAAAAATGTCACGTATTCAAGCAGTGATAATAGAGATTCAGTATTTAAATGATCATACTCCAATCTTGATGTGAAATTTGCATTATCAAGATGAAAATATCTAGGTAACACTCAACTACATGTCAAAGTTTTTGCTTATGATCAAACAATTATGTAACTATAATAGAAAATCTACAGTAGTTTCAATGGAGTATTGTCAATGTTTTTGGTTATGATCAAACATTCATGTGACTACAATAGAAAATATGTAGTAGTTTCAAGGAGTATATGATATGTAAGTACCTCTAACAATTCACCACAGTTCCTTTCAGCCTCAGTAATGCGTTTCTGCGCTTCTAACCTGATTCTCTCAACCTCATTTTCATAAACTTTTTGCTGTCTTTCATTATCTGCAATGAGTTTGTCCATTTCTATCTCAAGTCTTTTAGACAAGCTCTTATAATCAAATTCTTCCTTAATCTTCAACATATTCTCCACCTTCATAGCCTGCAATAGATGGTAAGTGATGATTGAATATATGAATATAAAAATTCAAAGTTCATCTCTTCAAATTTACAAGGATGCAGCAACTTGGTTCATTACTTTGCACTGCATTCATTAATTTCTAACTATTATAGCTCACCCTTTGTCCAAATAATATGGTACTTGCAGTTTCTGCGCGATGGCGTGGAGATGGACCAATTGTTACAACTAATGAAGTTCTAGACGTGCCTGCAGCATAAGAGCAAATGCAAGTCCATTTCAAAGAAAATGTCATTAAAAATTGAAAAATACTAACCCAAGAAACTGTTGTTAATAATTGCTCAAGATCCAACCAAGACCAATTCCATTTCAAAGTTGATCTAGAGGTGATGAAAACAAACATATGACCTCACCTCCAAATGAATCCTTAAGCAATCTTGTAAGCTTTGAGTCTCGAATTGGGACATGAGCACTATTTTCAGCCAATGCATTAATGCATTTTCCTAAAGCACTAAGTGAGAGATTTATTGACTTGGCTTCTTCTAGCATGTGTCCCTCACTTCCTTCAAGAAACATTCATAAATTGTCTCAGATTAAAGTTGTAATTAATAACACAATTGAAGCAAAGCTGCATTAACAAATAGTAAACGCAAAAACACTAATGGTCTGCATCTTCTGAGATGGTTTCTGATCTAGCCAAGATGAGGTAGATTTTTTACATTTTTTAACATTCCAACACAAAGAAACATGAAAGAGACACCAACCCGAAGAAATATAAAGAGATAATGTTCCAGAACTAAAGATTTTTATAACTTAAGTTTATGGTAATAACATTTCATGGGATACATGTCTTCAACACAGCCAAAAGCTTACTGGAATATGTGTAAATGCTTGGAAATATACTTTAAAGGGTTTCATAGGTCTTTTTACAAACAGATTCTAAGGTCTTCGACAACCTGGCACAGGTCTATGGGAGAAGTAGTATGGTCTAAACTATTTCAAGTTCCATGATAAGCAGCGACTGAAAATTTAACATATATGTTTAAATGCCTTTACTTTCCAGGCACAACCTCCATCTCTCCATTCCAAGGGGAAAAACTCAAACACCTAAAGTAAATTTGCCTGATCAACACAAAGTCAAGCTATCATACTAGTATGTTATTTTTCACCATCCGGCTGCACATCAATACGAGTCAAACTCATGTTAGTTACATGATTCACCACAGGAGGCTTAAAACTGAGTTTCGTGTTGATTAGATGGACAAAAAACCCACATTAGAATTCTGCAGAGCAAGTACAAGCAAATATTGGTTGACTTGTAGATTCTGAATCTATTCGAGCTTATTAAACAAGCATACAAATTAAAAGGAAAAAATGAATGTTGCGTATCAAATTCTTCAACTAAAATAAGGACAAAAAAAAAATGCAAACAAATTGTTATAATAGTAAGTTCAAAGTATCATACGCACCTGATTTGTGAACACGTTCAGAACCAGCAAGATCTACAACAACTAATTTGCCTTTTCGTAAGATGGACGGCTTAAAATTACCGACTAAACGAGAGCGATTTTCATTTTCAGGAGAAAAATCATCTTCCCTTCCCAAGATAGATCTCTTCATGTGTACCTGCATTAAACAACATGACTTGTTTGGCCAGACAAGCTACGAAATAATTTCACATACCAGCGTGAAAAGATACATAATATGAGGCCCTGTTTGAGCCAAATTATTGTAGAATGAGAATGAAAAATATAGCCGTTATCGAGGTCCACATAAGAGATAGAAAATTTGAATTTAAATATTGAAGTGATGGATAACGGTCATATTTTTCATTTTAATGAGATAATAATGTAGATCAAACGGGGGCTGAATGTCAGAAAAAGAACAGATAAAAATAATAAGAAATCACATGACATTCATTTACCATGAGAATGGCATGACTGCGGGAAGACTCGGTATTCAACTTAGTATTAGCAGCAATCCTATGATTTTCCCCCAAGCGTAAGAGCTCGATGAAAGTTTGCTGGTCACGGATCTCCACAACAGTAGCTCCTGGTAATGAAACATCGCCAGTTCTTTGATCTTCGACAATAAGAATATTATCATTTGCTGGATTTAGGAGATCCTGGATGGTTTCCATATATATCTGCACATATACCAGTAATTCTAGATTAACATTAGAATTACCATTCAATTTCTAAAAAATTTCTCGAGCAGGACCAAAGAAAATAAACAAATTAGTTAATTGGTGACACAATTATTTATTTGTATGGAAAGTGCACAGCAACCTGCAAGTATGAGACTGAAACAGAATCAGTCTCTGGAGAGATATTCGCAAGTATATCCTCCATTGAGCGCACCATTATACCACGAGCAGAGGTATCTTCATCACCAAGCCGTCCAAGAGTATATGTCTTTCCAGTGCCAGTTTGACCATAAGCCATCACTGTCCCATTGTAACCATCTAAAACACTCTGGGAAAGAGAGAAATGACTAAAAAAACTGTTTTATAACAGGTGGAATATGAATGGTAAGTAATTGAGGCCAAAACTAAGTATAAACTCAAATCTTTCTGCAAATCTATCAACATAAAGGTCCAAGTGTATCGGGAGCAGTACCATGTAATTGCACGCTATAAACCATGCTGTTTGAGTCTGACTCCTTTAATAATACAATTTGTATCCCAGTTTTGAGCATTAACATCATCTTACATGTATTACTACCCCCTTGTATTACATGCAGCACATTAGAAGAAGCATTGTGAATTGTGTCACGTCTCGAAGTATCATTCTGAATAGGAAAGCTTGAAAACTCTAGCTAAAATTATTATCAATTGTCTAATATCCAATAATATGGACAATGTGAGCATGAACATATGCAATCATAGTCCCACATTTTTGTACGAGTTCATTGCAACATTTGTGAAGCGCTGACACTCCTATGGTAGAATGTCTATATCTGACATATATTCAAGCATCTACAATGCATTTCATAAATTACAGTCTATGTGGCACAATGATAGAAAGGTTTGTGTTCTACATGGCATTAATGTCTAGAGAATAGATGGACTAGTTCAACTTTCATCTTCAATGAGTTTCGTCTATAATTAAAATATCATCTCCTAATGTATATTTAGAGCCTGTTTGGTACGGATTCTCATTTTCTACAGTAAATCAATTCTCATTTTCAACCACACATTCTTCAATAAAATAATATTTTTCATCACATCAATACTTTTTTCTTCTTTTTCAACCACACATTTCCCANTTACCCCAAAAATCCCTACCAAACACACTCTTAATTAGAGAGCAAAAATGTAGAAGTAAGAAAAAAATTAAACGGGAGGCATAGAGAGAGAGATTAAATTATGGTGACTCATTTCATTTAGAAGAGACTCTACATTTAGACTGTCATCTTGACAATATCTACTTTTTTCTTGTCAAGTCAACTAGACATAGCCTTAGACATGTTGAATTGGAGATGAACTTTTATAGACATTGTCTATTTTAATTTATGAGGCAACCTTTTTAGCTTAATCCAAAATTAGCATTGGAGATTCTCTTAGGCCAACACACCTTGTACACTCCGGTGCCACGTGGTGTTCCCCTTTTTAATATATTTCAGACATCTCCGACACGTGAAGGGCACAACTCCAACACACCTAGATGAGTCCTGCTTGACACGTGGCGTGTAGATGCTAAAAACCTACAATTGATGATGTGGACAGCTTTGAGCTGAAATGAGCTAGAAGCATTGTGGTGTTTCCACTTGACAATCAAGTATTCATGAGATTGAGCATAAATCCTTGCAGAAAAAGGGCTCAAGATTTTGCTCATGTCACCTAATTGGATGGAATCTCTCCCCCGTCCAATCAGACGTATACAACATGTCCAATGTTTTTTTGTTACTTTTTATTTTTACATGCGCAGGTCATGTCCCCAACCCATCAAGGACATAGAAAGACCCATCTTCTGACCTTTGGAATTTAGAATTAGGAAAATTTTAATTCTTGAACATTTGTGTAAAAAGTCAAAATAATGTAAGAATAATTAGGCGAACTTCATCAGTTATGATTGTCGTAGAGAAGATTAATCAAATTTAGTCCAACACTGAATGCAGAACATTGATTGGTTGGACAATTTTGCAGGATCACAGCCACCATTTGAAGGATAAGAAACAGATTGGCTATAGAACACCATAGCTTCAGCCCTTTTTAATTAAAAATTTAGCTCATGACAGCAACAGAAGTGGCTGACTCAATAGAATATACTTCATAAGGAATTTTCTCCAACTATTATGTATTATACCCCTAAATACTATGTGCAATACATTGAAATTGGCAGTTAAATTTCAACCACAACCTCAAACAAATTGGAAGCCGAATATTAACATGTCATAAGAACCAAGTCCGCAGAGGTTAAAAAAATAAAATGCCTCAAAAAACACACCTCAACTACAGGCTTGGCAACAACTTCATAGACACGCTTCTGTGATGAATATTCAGTAAGAACCTCGTCAAACTCATAGGTATCTGAATCCCAATTGTTTTTCCGAAGTTTCAACCTTTTAAGCTGTAAAGCAAAAAAGTGAACAATGGTATCACAAGGGATCTATTTAATCATAGGACTACATGAAAAGTGTGAAGATGAAAGATCTATCTATGGAGATGTCAAAAATGAGAATTAGTGCTATGAACCTCAGGCTGCAACTCCACGCAATCAGCAAAATCTGCATCTGCTGCCATTTCTTCAGCATTTCGAGGTCGCAATCTTACAGCAACTCGAACTCTTCCGGAAACTGTCCGACGCCATCAAAATATACTAAATCAAATTTCCATTGATGTCGGTGGGAAAACATAGATTAGAAGTTCTATAGTTCAAGTTCACACAAAAACAAAAAGCAGTTTACAGCAGTGACAATGCTTCATTGATGGAATTCATTAGAGACCATTGCGCTCCCTTGGAATGCTTTACCGATTCAGCTGAAACTATATTTGCATTGAATTGAATCTAATATCAAACCCCTTGGGAAAGAATTTATATGATTTAAACAAGCAAAAATCTATGTTCAATTAGAGTTTCAAAATAAATGTTCGTGACCTGTATTAACTATTGACGTTTCAGAGTCTTAACATGAAAAATCTCATCAAGATTGTATGTTTTTAAGCAATACACAATCAATAACTATTATATTTGACAAATGAACTCTCACATTTCTAGCAGACGTGTTTGTACATTTAGTATTTTTTTCCAACGTGACACCCCAAAAAATATTGCATATCTCCAAACGAGATTGACAAGTGAACGGACATGTATTGGAAAGCTCTTGAGGCTTGCTCTCATCAACAGGGTTTTTGGGAAGCAGTAATGATGAAGGAAAGGCGAAGAGGGAGAAAGAAACTTTGTTTATAACCTACATTGACAAATTTTAATTTGATCCTTGTTATTAATCTTCTGTCTTACTCACAATTTTTCCCAGCCATTCATTCAATAAGGTTGTTGAACGTCCCCTAAATTCAACAAATAATCATAGGAGTATAAGTATTACTAGAGGTTATGATTTGTGTACAGATACATCATACAGCTTACGATAAAGAAATTAACAACCACATAGTCTAGTTAAATCCGCAGTTAAAAAACAGAGACTTATTCAAACCACATTTTCTCACAGACTCCAAGTTGAACGACTAAAAAAACCTCCAACGCGAACTACAATTCAAGTTCAATCAATCAAGTACGAGAGTTGCTTCTCGCATTTCTGCACGTCAGCATTCAGATCGCTCGGATAGAATCTCTGAGTAACAAAATTGCTTAACTCACCGGAGTCTGTGGCTCCACCGGGGATGCTTCGGCGTACATTTGATGCCGGAAGTTTCGATTTGAAGGAAGATGATGTACGGAGATTCGGTGCCTTATTTGAGCCGTTTCTGTAAACTCCGCCGGTAGCCATCTCTCTATAATTTTTCTCTTCGATTGAAGGAACAAAAATTTCTCGCTCACGGAAGCTCATATAAGGAAAGGGGTTGCCTGGTAATTAACTGGGAAGGATAGGTGTTTTTAGTCTTTTCGGTCGACTTTGATTTCAAACAAGAGGAAAGCATAAAGTGAAAGAAGGATGGGCAGTGGGTCCCGTGGGTAATACACTGCTTTCAGCGAAAAAGACGAACAGTTGAGTGCATAAGGCCTTGTTTGGTCGCAATGCCATGATCTCAATAAGTTAAAACTTTCCAAACATGTTACTTCGGTTCAAGTATTTGAATGCTTGGAACCACCCGTTAAACTTCTGATATTTCATAAATCATTTAGTTCCAATTATTACTATAATGAAATCCAAACTCAAATCGTGGATTCAGATTTGATTATATTCATAATATTTTTATTGAAACATCGTGAGTGGACAGTGCAAATTATTTTTTAATATCTAGTAGAAGTATAGAAGTAAAAGAATTATATATACCATAAAATACATATTTCAACACTTTCTTAATTTACTTCGAATATAGGGCATGTCTGGGCGCACTTAAAATTACAATTTGGACCGTTACTTTTCACAAAAATCATACTCTTTTTACAGAATATCTGACACATCAGCCTCAATTTTGGACAAATTTATGGTAGAATGACCATTTTACCCAGACTTTTGAATTCATGTTTGCATGATAGAAACCCATTTTAGGTACTTCATTTTTAAACAGTCAAATTTTGCTGCTACACTGGGACCCATTTTGCAGGCAGCAACGATCAATTAATTGCTCAAATTGGTAAAGAAGCTGTGCCAGACAGGCGCATACTATCAAATAGCATCCAATTTCGGTTGAGCTGCGTGCTTAGCACCTAAAGTGCAAATGTGCCTTGCAAACTTGCTATTTTTTGGATTGAATAAGGTTAAGGTGAATAAATTGTAAAACTTAGAAACTTATAAAAAATGATAAATTTTGTTGACCCCAAAAAATGTTGCCAACAGATGCTGGGCCCACTCGTGCACGTGCAAGCCTTGTCCAACA
>CAIGRT010214106.1:0-16834 GCA_903798405.1 Fraxinus platypoda
TTTGAATTGTATTGAATTTTTAGATGCTTCAAAATTTTTGATCTATATTTTGTATGGACATTGTTATATTGTTGTCTTCTATCTTGTTTTGTGGTGGATTTATGTAAATCATTGTACAAATAAAAGAATTAAAAATAAAAAAAATGTAAAATGACCTACGACAACATTCGTTGAACGTTGCAGAAAGTGTCTACGACAACGTTCATTGAACGTTGCGGAAATTGTCTACAACAACATTCGTGGAACGTTGCGGAAAGTGTCTACAGCAACGTAGTTCAATGAACGTTGCAAAAAGTTGGAACTCTACGACGACATCAAAGCCCGCAATATGCACCCTAACGCTGCAAAAGGTCTATGGCAACGTTTTTCGCGCGTTGTCATAGGCTGTTTCTGGTGTAGTGTAAAGACTTAGCGGACCTAAGAGGCAAATGAAGTAAAACATTTTCATTAAACGAAGCTATTGAGAGTGAGCCAACATGACTTGGGTTATCAACGAAGTAAAAATAATGTCTAAAGATCATCATTTTTAAATATTCTTCAATAATTAACAAGAGGTACCACAGCCAAGTCAGCATCAATTTGTTAAAAAAAGTGCAGAAAGATCAAGTGTCGGAATTCGTTGGACACTACTACTTGATCCATAACTAGACGATATTACTCTAAGCACGTGTGATAGAAAATCTGACAAATAAGGTCACACGCTTGTCCGAAGAATATTGTTAAAGAAATTAATCTACTCTATTAGAAGAAATTGTCCAAAAGCAATGCTAGAAGATGAGTTGGAGAGAAATGATTGCATGAAAAAGTGTATGTATTTTAAACTGTCAAATGATAGAGTATCATGTAGCATTATGTAAATTATTATATAAGTTTTTATGTACATATAGCAAGATTGTTGTTAAAGTGAGAACACTCCATTAATAACTTTGACACATGTCATGTCAAAGGTAAAAGATCATAATGCCCCTCTATTGTGAATACTTGTACATAGCCTACTGTTCATAAAGGAAATGTAAAAAAAAAATATCTATATCCTAGCTACATCCTCCTTTTGTTTTGCTCCTTTCTACTTATGGTCTTGTAGGTTTTGCTTTGAGAAGCTTCTCTTGTGACTTACTTGATCGTTGGAGGGCCAACAGTGGCAAAACCTATCGTTTGGAACCCTTTCGTTCGCCTTTAACAGTACTTGTGTGTAGGAGGTGAACATGTTGGGTGAAACGTGGAGAAGATCTGCTTGCATCTAGATTGGAGAAAATTTGAGAATCAACATATTGGCGCCATATGTTTTTGGATGTAGAACGATAAATCGGAATAAAAAAATCACGAATTTCTAAAAAATGAGTAACTTTCATGAGAAACTAGTGTACTTGTTGAAACATTGAGTGAGATGTTGGGAATCTACTTACACATGCACAAGGAAATTTAAAATTTATTTTCAATTCCCTTCAATGATCACCTTTGTGTTTAGATAGAAATCGTAATTAGAATATTACCTTTAGCAAAATTTCTCAAGTCATTTGAGAATCTTGAAGACAATGAATCACAATTGAAGACAATTGATCTACCACAATATTTTCACACTAAAGCTATCAAATTGTCAAATCTCCAATGATCAGGACGTACACTACTTTGTCCAGACGTCTACATTTCAAGAGCTTGATCCATTTTGACTTTGCTTGGTCCGATATGAATGTTTTTCAAAACATGATCTAAGTTCAATTATAATTTGGAAAATCAATTTTTCTTTTGATAAAAGATGATTTATGCAAATGATGATCAAAATAAATTTTAGTACATAAAAATGGTTTTTGAGCTTTCATCGTTTAGTGCTAAGAATTGAGGTGTTTATACCTTTACAAGTGAATACAAACATCTAATCAAATATCTTCATTTGATGCTCAATGTCTCAATGATTATCTTGAATGCTCGACTTTCATCACTTCCTTCATTGTAAGTCCAATTTGTAATGTGAATATCTTGATATCGATCTTTTTGTCCTTGATCGATCAATATTACATTGGATGCTTTGAAGACTTAAAATCAATTATTAGAAACAAAAATTAATTTGTTTGTCATGATCAAAATATTAACGATAAAGTCAACCATAGGTCAACAATTTTCCCCTTCCTGATTATAACAAACAAGATGAGTTGCAAAGTAATATCAACAATTGATAAGGAATAAAGATCATGTATTTCATATATTCTCCCTATCTTTTACAAACCAATAATCATTCATTTAAACATGTCATCCATAACATGCATAATCATCTCACTCATTTATCCCTTTTGGCATACGCAAAAGATAGCGCATTTATGATCAAAAGTTAAATCAACCAAAGGAAGGAATAATACTTCCCATTAATCAAACACAAAATGCTAGATACATGCTAGTTTAAACAAGAGGAACATCACATCAAAATACTTAGTCAAGGCATAGAAAGCATATTTCACATTTAATCCAAATATATCACGTTTCAAGTAGTTCCAAAATACATAAAAAGTGACAATAACAACTAGATATCTAAGGCTTCGGAGGAGGCGGTGGATGATATGATGCATCGAGTACTTGATAATAGAGTAATCCGGCTACCCCATCGATAAATGATGTGAGTGAATCGATGCAACCATTGAGGAGATTGTAGTAATCCTCAGTAAATGTGAAAGCGCCAGTAGGAAGAGGAGCACTAGAACCCAAAATATCTTGATGAGGGTTTGGAACATTTGGTACATCGTCGTCCTTATCTTCGTTGAAAGGTAGAGTTGAAGGACCCAAAGTGGGATTGAAACCTTTGGTATGAGCCACCCATTGACCATACTCTTTTACAATTTTCATGCATTTGAGAGTTTGAATATTGATAGTATCGGTGGGATAGAGTGAAACGAAGGTCTCATAATGCAGAGGAATTTCGAAATGCTTACAAATTTTGGTAAGAAACATGCCGTAAGGTAAAAGCTTTGATGTATCGAGTAGAGTGAATAAGCTTCATGCGACCAAGGGCAATAGTTGAAAAGTGTAATTTCTGCCCAACTAGAAAGGAATCGAGAATGAAGAGGTCAAAATTATTGACTTCGTCCCGATGACCCTTTCATGATAGAATTACCTATGTAATAATAATTTACAAAACTTTACAAGGTAGAGTGAGTCGATTGACACTAAGTTTGGCTATATTTTCAGTATTCTTTCCCATAACTCTATAGCATGACTCAGTAGGATTGTAACCCTACAAAGTGGGATGAGCTTTATGTAGAAAATTTTGGTTTTCACATAAGTCAAGCTTGAGAATATTTCGGATGAGAGTTTTGGTGATGGTAATGCGGGTGTTTTAAGTAAACAATAAATTCTATCTGACCTAAGAGTGATAACCATATTTGTTTAAAATTCTTTCATGAGTCGGGGATATGCGTTTTCCTCTAAAAGTGGCTATCAACAGCCAATCCATATTTTTAAATACTCGTCAATGTGAAATGTGGGGGATTTAATAATAAAATCGGCAAAATCAACATTCTTACTGATTAGAATTGGAGATTTTTCAAATGGATTTGTCAGCACTTCGGGTTCTTCGTCGGATGCAGGTGGTGAAGGAGGATCCCGCCATACAGTAATCTTCATATGCTTCCCCCGTTGACTAGACATGATAAATGATTGAATTTGAAGAAATGTATGCTATTTTCGCAGTCAGGGTTTGTATAATCCCAAGGAGTAAGTTTTAGGGTATTTAACGATAGAAAATTAGGGATTTTGAGAAAATTGGAGGAGGAGAATACAGGTTTTTCAATTTGGGCGAGAAAATAGGCGATTTGAGAAGAAAAATGGCTGAATAAGAGATGGATGCACGTAGTGAAGAAGGAAGAGATGGGAGAAAATGAAGAAGAAATGGTTTCAATCGCGATTTTAAAAACTGGAAATACACTTATCCAGACATCTGCACTGAAAAAAACCTAAACTTTCTGTCAATCCAGACATCCTCAAGGTTGATCGGTTCCTCATCCAGATGTCCGCTTCATTATTATAATAAAATCTTGAGTTTCATGATGAAATGGCATAAAATCAACACTTTTATCAACAAATAGATACATAAACACATTAGCCACATATTTCAAATCCATCTAGATTTTTCAAACCTCTTCGAATGCGCGAAAATCTATCAAGAGCTAGAGGTTTAGTAAAAATGTCGGCCAATTGATTTTGGGGTTTACACATTCTAACACAATATCTCCCTTTTGTGCATGATCTCATAAAAAAGTGCATGATCTCGTAAAAAAGTGGTGTCTAATTTTAATATACATGTTTGAGAATTCAAGGCGAGATTTTTTGATAGGTTTATTGCGCTCGTTTTTATCACACATAATAGGTATATGGTCGAATGTTAAGTGATAATCACTAAGTGTTTGTTTCATCTATAGAACTTGTGCACACAACTAGTGACTGAGATATATTTGGCTTTGGTGGTAGACTATGCAACGGAATTTTATTTCTTAATAAACCACGACACAAGTGCAAAGCGTAGAAAGTGACATGATCCACTAGTGTTTTTACGATCAATTGTGCAGCCGGCCCAATCAACATCCGAATAACTAAGTAAGTCAATGTGAGTGCCCTTAAGATACCAAAGACCTAAAGTTCTAGTGTCACTAAGATATCTAAAATTCATTTTACGGCACTAATATGAGATTCTTTGGGATTAGATTGAAATCTAGCACATAAGCACACACTAAACATGATATTGGGTCTACTTGCGGTTAAATAAAGAAGTGATTCAATCATACCTCGATATTTCATTGAATCAACAGAAGTACCTTGATTATCTTTGTCAAATTTTATGGATGAGCTCATCGGAGTGTTCATCGGCTTTAATTCTTCCATTTTGAACCTTTTGAGCATGCCTAATATATACTTGTTTTGACTAATAAGTATTCCATCATTAGTTTGCTTAATTTGAAATCCAAAAAAGAATTTAAGTTCTCCTATCATGCTCATTTCAAATTCCTTGCTCATGCATTTTGAAAATTATTCACAAAGACAAATATTAGTTGCACCAAATATAATATCGTCAACATGAATTTGAAAAATAATCATATCACACTTCTGATTTTCGATAAAAAGAGTAGTATCCGCTTTTCCCATAAAAAAAATCATTCGAAAATAGAAATTTGCTCAACTTTTCATATCAAGCTCTAGGAGCTTCTTTTAAACCATAAAGAGTTTTTCTAAGTTTGAAAACATAATTTACTCAACCTTTTATCCTTTTCAGAATCTAGCAACCGGTGCAAATGTTTCTTTAAAATCGATACCTTCTTCTTGGTTGTAACATTGGGACACTAATCTAGCCTTGTTACTCACAATTATATTGTTTTCATCTCGTTTATTTCTAAAAACCTATTTTGTATCAATAGAGATTTGATTATTTGGTCTAGCGACTAAATATCAAACATGATTTCTTTCAAATTGATTTGGTTCTTCTTGCATAGCTAGAATCCAAATTTATCAAACTCGTCTTTTTTAAAATTCTCTAGTTCAATTTGCGAAATGAAAGGACAATTATTAAGATGATTTCTAGTAGAAGTTCTAATAGTAATATTAACCTTTGGATGGATAACCAATAATAAGTTCTTTTGGGTGAGAATGAACAAACCTCAATTCTTTAAGTAGAGTATGGTCATTTGATACTTCGCAAGGTTCTATTTCTCTTTGTTAAACGCTTGCTTCTTTCCTATGTTCATCTTTTGAATCTTCCTTGTTTTGATCTTGACTCATTTGTTCAAAAGAAATTTCCAATCCTACATCATTGATAATATTTTTCTCTTGATCAAGAGAATTAGCTTCATCAAAAGTAACATGCATAGATTCTTCAACAATTATACTTCTTTTGTTAAAGACTATAATATTTGTTAGTCGATGAATTTTCTAGAAAGATTTCAATATCGGATTTTTAATCAAATTTTCGTTTGTGTTTAAAATAAAATATTTGCAACCAAATACTTTGAAATAACCGATATTTGGAATCCTATTTTTTCAAAGCTCATAGGGAGTTTTTTTAAGTATAGTCCTAACTTCTTGCAATGTACGATTATTCATTTCCACTAAAATATTTTGGTGAGTTTTAGGAGCCTATAAATTATTTTCATATTCATTTTCATTTCAAAAATTATCAAAACCGATAATATCAAATTCTCCACCATAACCCCTTCTAATAGTTGTAATGTACTTTTTCATTTTGAACCTTTTTACAAAAAATGTTTAAATGTATTCAAAACTTTATCATTTAGATTTAAAAATAGGACCCAACTAAATCTAGAAAAATCGTCGACAGTGACGCATGCATAATGTTTATCACTTAAGCTAACGGTTCTAGAATGTTCAAAAAGGTCCATGTGGAGAAGTTGTAAAGGTTTTGTAGTAGGAGAGTATTTCTTAAGCTTGAAACACATTTTCACTTGTTTTCCAAATTGGCATGCATCACAAATTTTGTATTTTTCTAACTTTAAATTAGGCAATCCTTTAACAAAGCAATTTTTGAATTTTTTTTTTTTTTTTTTTATAAAAAGTCCATAATAACATGACCTAATCTTCTATGCCATAACCAAGTATCAATTTTCAAACTAGATAAACATTTTTCATCACTTTCTAATTCAATGTTTATGATATAGACATTTTTATTTCGGCTTCCTATAAACATAACATCTTTAGATGAAGCATCCTATAAGACAAGGCATTTTATAAGAATCGAATTTAATATTGTAACATTTATGACATAATTGACTAAGTTTAATAAATTATGTTTGAGGTTATAACTAATTGTTTCCAATGCCAATAATTTTTTCTTTGTCATCATCTCCAAAGGTTACATGATCTTTATCCTACTTTTTGAGGTTCAACAATAGAGATCGATCTCCGTTTATGTGTTTTGAGCAACCACTATCAAAGAATCATTTGCTCCTTATTTTCTTTGGTGCCTACAAGAATAATTCAATTTTTTTATTTTTGTACCCATGGAAATTTGGGTCCTTGGTGGTTAGTTCTAGTGGACTTTTGAATCCATTTATTTTTGCTTTCAAAGTGTAGGCTCTTTTTGGTTAAATAATTAAATGCAACATGTCATCTTTCATTACAAATCAAATCCCTCATTTGTCAAAAACACATTTTTGTTCGTCAAGTATTAAATCAAAGTTTTTCTTACCTTGAGTAAACTTGCAAACATTTTGAGTTAAATCTACAACTTTCTCTTTCAAACAGGAATTTTCTTTGATTAAGGAATTGTAATGAACCTTTCCTTTTTCAAATTTTTTTTTTTTAGTTTCTAAAATCTTCGTTACTTCATTTTTCAATAAAGAGTTTTTTTTTTTTTTTTAAATTGAGTGACTTAAGGCAATTTTTTCAAATTCCTCAAAAATCTCATCATAAGAGGTAGATATATCATCATATGAACATTTTTTAATAGAATTTACTTCATCGTCGATTGCCATGAAATACATGTTGACAATTTCCTCTTAACTTTCATTTTCATCATGATTATTATCATCATCACTCTCATCCCATGTCGCTTGGAGTGTCTTTTTTTTTTATAAATCTTTTCTTGTTTAAACACTCGGTTCTCTTGTGACTGAGTTTGTCACAATCATAGCAAACAATATTTTTACTCTCTTCTTCACCTTTTTCTTCTTTCTTTTGAAATCGCCGATTGTTTCGAAAACTTTTCCACTTCATAACAAGGAGTCAAGGACTGGATCCTCAAGTACATCACTCATATTCACTTGTAGTGCCTTCATCAATTTGCCGATTTTAAATCAATTTGGCACTTTGGAGGCTCCTTTGTTTCTTCTTTGCTTTTCCTTGTTTTCTCCCTTGTCTTGACATTGTTGAGCTCATAAGTCATTAAGTTTCATAGAGCTCTTCCAAAGGATAGGTGTTGAAGTCTTTAGTGTTTTCTATCAACATATTTAGCAAGCTCTAATCCTATCAGAGAGATCTAAGCATTTTACTCACAAGTTCACCGTTAGTAAATTTTCGATCAAAATCTTTGAGGTCATTAACAATATTGGTGAAACGTGTAATCATATCAATAATGTGTTCATTTTGTTTCATAAAGAAAATTTTAAATTCCTTAACCAAAAGATTTATCTTGGTTTCTTTTATTTTGCTAGTGCCCAAGTAAGTAACTTCTAAGGCATGTCAAATATCAAAAGCAGAATCACATGTTCTAATACGATTAAATTCATTTTTTCTGAAACACAATAAAGTATATATTTGGCTCTAGGTTTCAACGATAAATTTTTCTATCATCTTCATCATATTCCTCTCTAAATTTAGAAACTATTTGATTCGATTTACCATCCTCTTTAATAACATTTTTAGGAACATATGGACTAAATTCAATTATTATACTAACTTTTCAATAATTATAATGTGTGTCATAAAAAAAAGGAGGATGATTTGTAGAATGTCCCTCAAGGTTTTGAAGATTGTGATTAGTCATTACTCAATATTGTAAAATCTTTAAAAATGAGAACCTTGCTTTGATACCAAGTAATAGCCCAACAATAAATAACCAAGAGGGGGGGGAGAGGGGGGTGTGAATTGGTTTTAAAAACTTTTTAGAAGAATTAATCAAAACTCAAACAAGTAAATAATAAATAGATCAATTCAAATAATAAGCGTAAATATAAAAGCGATAAGTAAAAGGGAAGAGATGATGCAAACGATATAACTGTGGATGTTCGATTCAAAGTAATGATCTACGTTCTCTGGTACCAAACTCTCGTCACGAGTAAGACCTTTTTACTATATTGATTGACTTATGGTACAATTCAACCCTTTACAACGCATCTGGTGACTTATAAATAAAGAACACCGATCCTTACAATATTGAGCTTTACGGGGACCTCAATATGACATATACTATTGAGTTTTATGGGACTTCAATATGACTCACAAGTATAACAAAATAATTTTACAATGAAGTTCCTCTCTTGATAAATGATACAAACGAATTAATTACAAAGAGAGGCAACACTTCAATAAATAGTAACAAATGATAGCTCAAGTGTTAGATGAAAACTTTGATGAATATGATAATTAAAAATTAGATTCAACCAATCAAAATTTTTCAAAGAGATGATGAAAAAGAATTAAATGCAATTTAAGTTCAAAAATCTTCTCAAAATATATATCTCTTTTAATGAATAATGGTAATAAATTAAGTACTAAAAGATATATGAAAGACTTTGATGAACATTATGATTTTACATGTTTGATTCAATTAATTAAAATTTTGAAATAGAGAAATAAGAAATAGATACAATGTAAATTCAAAACTTTTCTTCAAAATATATCTCTTTTATGAATGATAGATATAAGTTAAGTATAAAAAGAGATATGGAAAATTTTGATGTAAATGTTGAAATGAGTTTGAATCAACCAAAGTTTTTGATATGAAAAAATAAATGAAATGAGTGCAATGTAGCCTCAAAGAATTCTCTCAAAATGTATCTCACTCAATACTCTTGAAACTCTTATTAAAGAATTGAAAGAGTTAGGGTATTTATAGAGCTCAAAAAGCAAAATACTCTGTCGAATCGGACAAATAACTGGATGACCAAAATAGCTGTTATGCATATGAAATCCAACGGTAAAAAACCAGAACGTTACGTCCCCATGGATGAATCGGATGTCCCCCTTTCACGAATTTATATAGAAAGATTTTACAAAATTTTCTGAGAATCTGGAAGACCAATTGGACGAGCATCCGGGCGTCTGCATGGTCAGACCAGACGTCAGATCGTTTCTACCGATTTTTCCATTTTGACCTCGTTTGATTCTATTTGAATATTTTGACAAATGTAGATTTTTGGAAAGTGTTTTTAACTAGTTTTCAAAGTAAATGATGTTTTAAAAATATGATCTAAGTTCAAACATCATTTTGAAAATCAATTTTACTTTTGATCAAAACATTTTATGCAAGTGATCAAAATAACTTTTAGTGCACAAAGTGATTTTTGAACTTTTATCATTTATTGCTAAAGATCAAAGTATTAGTACTTTTATATTTGAACTAAGAAATCTAGTGTTTTACTTCGAAATTTGGATCTTAGGTTCTTGTGTTGATCTTTTATTGACGTTTGACTCTTAAACTCTTGATCTTGATCTTTCTTTGACGTTTGTCTTTTAAGATCTTTTGACGACGATAAATCAATTTATCATTGGATGCTTTGAACACTATAATTACTTTAAATTCAATTGTTAGTGAGCAAAATTAATTTGTTTGTTATAATCAAAACTCTAAAGTTATAATCAACCATATGTCAACAACAAAAACTTTTGACATACTTAAGTTTTGGAAAAGAAACGAGCATCAATATCCGATTGTTTCTTCTATAGTACATGATCTACTAACACCTCATGTAAGTACTATCAAAATCTGCTATTAGTGGTAACGACAATATTTTGTCTAACTATATATATTGAGATTTAAAGAAGACATACTAAAGAATTTAATATGTATAAAGAATTGAGAAAATGCAGAGTTCCGAATCCAAAATAAAGTGGACAAATTAATAGCTAAGCATTTAAAAGATATGAGTTCATCATAATTTGTAAGTACTGTTTACGTTAATTTACTTTAGTATTCCTCACTTTTTAAAAAAAATTATACATGCAACAAATTATTCCTGCACAATTTTAAATTACCTACTTCAAAAAATAAAAATATGATCGGCTCGGCCCATGAGGCTCACATGCCTCAGGCCGAACCGAATGACATTTTTTGGACACAGAGCTCTGCTCGTGCCTAAGGCCAAGCCAAATTCGAGTTTAAATGGGCCAAACTAGCTCAACTCGACTACGAGTCTATGTCAATTGCTTATTTTGTGTTAATCTCCATGCAGGGTAGAATTTTCTTTGTTCTAATTGAACTACTTTACTTGAAAAGATGAGTTATTTATAATTTGTTTTATTCGTAATAAAGTTTTTTAGATTGAAATTTTAAGAGGAAATATGTTTTATCCTGCACTGTTGAAAAAAAAAAGGTAAAAAGAATAAATTGAAAAACAAAAATTAAAGAATAAATTATTTTTCTCTAAAGAATATACATAAAACATAGAAAGTTAACTCACTATAAATAGGACCCACAAAATTAAAATATAATAGCCAGAAGATACAAAAAAAAAACCCTCAAATTTAAATCAATTTCTAATGAAACTCATAACAGATTACTATAAAATAAAAGAATCCAGATAAAAATATCGGAAAATTGAGTCCGTACTCCGTCGTTTAGTGGAAATAATGGAAAAAATTTTAAAAATAACAAAAGGACTGAACAGTAACCGGGCACGGACACCTATGAATCGTGTCCTTAAAACCCCACTACGTTATGCTGATAGGATTTGTGTGATAAAAACAGAATTAATTCTGGTAAACCCGACAGCGAGAATAAAAGATGTACAAAAACTTTTTTTATTTAGTCACCAAATTTGGAAAATTATACATATATATAGATAAATTTAACGCTCTAGTTGCGTTGAGGTGAGTCGTTATGCTCTAGTTCCATTGAGCACGTATCTCTATAATTTTCAAAATACATATTTTCGAAATTCATTTTCAATCACACACTCTTCTATAAAATAATATTACACTTAAAATCAAAATTTTTTTTTTTTAATTTTTCAACCACCCATTCTCTAAAAAATAATTATTTCAAAATAATTTTCTTATCAAAATCACATCAAAATGGAGCCCAAATAGAATCCACCAACTTATAATCTCAAAAGATTTTGTCAAACTGGGGCCATAATATTTTTTGAAAAATTTTACTTGTACATCAACTTTTGTACATAAGGGGCGACACCCCCCTCACATAGGGGTGAGACTCACTGCATAAAATATTTTTTTATTTAAGCGGGTTTCACGCCCANGGGTTTCACCCTCATGTGAGGGGGGTGTACACCCCGATATACATTGTGATGTACAAGTAGCAAAACCCATATTTTTTTTGGACAATTTTAGCATTTCATTTAGATGTCCTGTATGTGTGTGTGGATACTTAACGTCAAAATTGATGTTTTCGTCATGCAAATATTACATGCTTAAAGTTAAAAAGGTTGGGGGTATGAATGTACAAATGAAAAACTGGAAATATAGAAGTCGAGGATGTCCCGAAGAATTTACTCAATATAAAATGTATAAACGAGTGGTTTGAAACTAAAAATAACATATTAGAGTATCTTCAATCATGGTTTAAAATAGATCTAAATTTTAAATTTAAATTTTCAAAGTGATCAAAATCCACTCTAATCGTGAGATACAAATGAAATATAAATTGCATTTTTCGATGGAAGATGTAAGTATATAAATTTATATATATATATATATTTTTTATGTCCATAAAAAGTAAAAATTGAATTTAGATGTTTCATTGAAACATAATTTGAATTTAGATCAATCGAGATATAAATAAAGATACAAAAGTAATTTTGAAAATATCAATTTACATCAAATTTTCCAATTTTACACATCAAATTTTCCGATTTACAACAGAGCTAGGCTATAGTGTGACATGTTCAATGATAGGGAAGATACACGTAGATGCATGATTGGACAATTTAAAAAAAAAAAAAACATCGGACTGCCATCTCAACCTGTCAGCTCCCCGTGTCATATGCCTGGAGCACCATTCTTAACAACACCTCATATATACATCCACGTCATTGAGCATGCACAATCATTAATAAGATATTTATTAAAGCAGAACCATATTACGAGGCTGTCAATCACTCAGACATGAAATGAGTGGATGGGTAATTTTTTATTTTTTTTAAACAACAACCACCGTGATTTGTCAACCGACGTTGTCAACCGAGGGACAAGTGGTGTTTCCATTAAAGCAGCATCTAATCCGACTGCAGTGACTGCTACTGTTTATTTCGTAATTTCTTTCATGAATTTCTGAAAGCAGTGATTTTGACAATGAGGTCTTATTTTATTATCTGTTTTTGGTTCACTTTTCTCTCCAGTTTTCTGCTTCGAAGGTATTTTTTCATCTTTATCTCTTTTAGCTTGTAGTATCCGTAATTCTGTCGGTTTAATTTTTATTAGTGTAATTTAAAATTTTAAGTGCTGATTTTCGTTTTTTTTTTTGAGGGAAAATCCAGCTCTTCAAATTATTTATTTTGAGTGAATCTCTATTTATTCTTCTTCCTGATTATTGGTTCTTGTTGGAAACCCAATTCGATTTCAATTTTTTTTTTCTCAAAGCAATAAATATGATGGAATATCTGATCAGTAAGAAGCTGATAATTCAATTGCTTGCCAGTTCTGTTGAGCGATTTATTGAATTTTGATTTTGTTTGTTTTAATAGCTGTAATAAAAAAAACCCAATTATGTCTAGAAAGTTTGGATTTGAAAAAGAAAATGATGTTTGGTTTGGTTCTTTCTTGTCAGGGCAATTTCAGGAACTCGATTTCGGGGTCTAACCGAGCTTGCTAGCTCACCACCCAGAGGATGGAATTCTTATGATTCGTTTTGCTGGACAGTTTCAGAAGAAGAATTTCTTCAAAATGCTGAGCTTGTTTCTCGGAGATTGCGCGCCTATGGCTATGAGGTCCTTGACTATTTCTTGAAATAAATAGCTTTTAGACATGATCAATTGTGTATAAAATGGTTGTTTTTGCATATTTTTAGAGAAAATCTTTAAGTGGTTTCTTGATTGATAATGGGAGTATAAACTTGTGTGTGTAATGGCTAGCTTCATTTTTTTTCCCTGACCTTGCGATTCTATGCAGTATGTGGTGGTGGATTATCTTTGGTATAGGAGGAAAGTAAAAGGCGCTTACGTTGATTCTCTTGGATTTGATGTGATCGATGAATGGGGAAGAATGATTCCGGACCCAGATAGATGGCCTTCCTCCCAGGGTGGGAAAGGCTTCACTGAAGTGGCTAAGAAAGTTCATGAGATGGGTTTGAAATTCGGCATTCATGTTATGAGAGGTATCAGTACGCAGGCATTCAATGCAAACACGCCAATCCTTGACATTAATACGGTAATGCAACTACTTGCCGATGAGAAAATTTAAATGAGTTAGGACTCTACACTTGAGGATGCTCATAGCCATAAACTTGAAAGGCATGTTTGGGGTGTAATATTGGACTGTATTGAACAATATAATAGACAATATTAGCTTTTCTGCTTTAATACAGTTTATTAATGTGCAGTCCACCTTACCAAACTTATCATAATTGTTTAGCCTCTGCACCATTTCTTCACTTGTTGACTCTAATAAATACTCAGGGAAGTGCTTATAAAGATTTGGGACGGGAGTGGCGTGCAAAAGACGTAGGAATCAAGGAGAGGGCTTGTGCATGGATGCAACATGGTTTCATGAGTGTGGATACCAAGTCGGGAGCTGGAAAAGCATTCTTGAAGTCCCTATATGAACAATATGCTGACTGGGGTGTTGATTTTGGTAATTTTACAACTCTACTAGCAAAGAGAGATTTCTTAAATCTTAAGCTATTCTTCAGTTCAATTCAAAGAAATAATATAATTAAGTTCTATTTCCCTTTTTTGGTTTCGGCGTGTATCCCATTTTTGTTCTCCACCCTGCCTCTAGGTTTGTTATCTTAGAAGCTCAAATATATTGTTTTGCTTTTGCTAATTTTTGAAGTACTTCTGCTTCTTAACAGTGAAAAACGACTGTGTATTTGGTGATGATTTAGATCTAGCCGAGATAAGTTATGTTTCCGAGGTATATATACTGCATACATTTATTTTCTCCCCAAAACTCATGAGGAAATATAAAGAAGGCTAAAAGCATAAACAGTTTTTATTAAAGAAGTACTAGCAAGTTCAGAATCTTCAGTGAAAATCATGCAGGTCTTGACACAACTCAACCGCCCAATCCTGTATTCCCTGTCTCCCGGCACTAGTGCAACACCAGCCATGGCAAGAGATGTAAATGGTCTTGTAAACATGTATAGGGTTACAGGGGATGATTGGGATTCATGGAAAGATGTTTCCACTCATTTTGATGTTGCCCGGTATATTATTTGTTACTGAAAATCTGATTCATGCTATTTTCATGGTCTAGTCTATTACTCATCTTTCCATTTACTTGTTATTGAATCATTTTGCTTTCTCTTTGTGTTTGGATTAGGGACTTTGCTACTGCTAATATGATTGGAGCGAAGGGCCTGAGAGGCAAATCATGGCCCGACTTAGATATGCTTCCATTTGGATGGCTTACCGACCAAGGTAAAAAGATAAGTCCAATTTGCTTTCAGGTAGTCCAAGAAGGAAAATACTACTTCTGATTAAAATGGAAAACTCTTTTTTTCCCTTAAACTCATTATGAGCATTTTGATTATTGAACACCTTATTTGTTGACAGGTTCAAATGAAGGTCCTCATAGAAAATGTAATCTTAATCTAGACGAGCAAAAAACTCAGGTATTTTTCTATAACTACTGCCAAATTCTCTTTCAAGAACTTTCAAGGTCGAAGGTCATGCAACGACTCTGTGTGCAATTCTTTTGACAGATAACTTTATGGTCGATGGCCAAGTCTCCTCTGATGTTCGGAGGAGATATGAGACGTCTCGATGAGATCACATTCAAACTCATCACAAACCCAACTCTATTAGAGATAAACTCCTTTAGCACAAACAATGCGGAGGCATGTTTCGACTTTAGCTCAACTTATTATGATTCCTAGTTAGGATTCATCTCTGAGATCCATCTTTTAATTTGCAGTTTCCTTATATTACTAGTAGCTTAAGCCGACATAGTTGGACCAGCAGATCGAGAAATCAGATGAGTAAGGGTATCTCAGATTTCCATGCGTTGGGTCTTTCAAGCTGCAAAGATGACAATGCAAGAGGTTGGTCGACTAGAACTGTGGAGGATGATCTTGAACAAGTCTGTTGGAAAGAGAAATTAAGTGAACTTCAAGTGCCATTTTGCCTATACAAGAGACATCATCTTTTGGAATCGTAATAAACGCTTCTCATTCACATAACTTTTTCTTCTCGGGTTATTATGAGCATAATATCATCAGTTTTGCTGATTTATTTTATTCTTGACATGCTGATGCAGAGATGAAGAGGTGACAAATAACCACCTATATGATGGGAAGGTCCGTTTATTTGCGACAGAGAGGACGGAGTTCTGCCTTGGTGCATCTCCACATAAGAAGCTTACTTCCAAAGAGTTTAAAAGGGGTTCGTTTTTACCCTGCAGACGGGAGGCCAACCAGGTATATTTGTATGAGGTTTCATACCTATTTCTCATTCATAACTTGGATGTTGCAATTAAATTTAATTCTGGATCCCAGTTCCTTGTTACTTATTTCCAAAAGTTATTACACGTGATTTTACTGGGATGAGTATATTTACTTATCTAGAGGACTGTGCTAGTCTATCTCATACTGTAAGAAGTGCTTCTGAATCTGTTCAAAATTTGAAAATTAAAATCGTGTTTGAGGACACTAGTAATTATTGGTATATCCATCGAAAACTCCATTAATGGGATTCCAGCTGCTGTGTAATTATTATTATTTGTGATTTTTGACTTATGGTTTGTTTATTATACCGTCGAGTCTATCTAGTACTACAAGTCTCTCTAGTACTACATACCAAATCTGTATTTATGCATATGGAGCTGTTTTGTTGATGATTATTGAACTTGAACTTAACAAATAATTCATTTGATCCGAACAGATGTGGGAGTTGAACAGTAATGGAACCCTAACAAATAGCTATTCCGGTTTGTGTGCATCGATAAATACAGTCAAAGGTGACACTTCTTGTACATTATCTTTAATTTAGAGGTTATATATATATATATA
>CAIGRT010214235.1:0-18785 GCA_903798405.1 Fraxinus platypoda
AAAATTTCGAACTTTCTATAGCCCCACGATTACGACATCTAGAGCAAATAGAAGTGGCTGATAGTAGTCAAAAAGTCCACACTAGAGGACGCTTTGTTGCCTTATTTTCTGCCTTACAATTTTATCAAATAACCTCACAGTCACAAGCCATATTTCTTTAGGATTTGAAAAATGAAAACCATCACTTTCATGCCAATTTAAATTTTCTGGAAGCTTAAATTTCACATGACGAAGTTGTCAGAAATTATAATGGAAGCCCAAAATTCCACGTCGTATGAACTAACAATTCTTTAGGTGGCAGAAATGTTTATTTTTGACTCACTACGTTAGAGAATTATGTTCATCTTTTAGTACTTGTAGGTACTTGATAATCGTTGATGTTATTGAATTTTAAGCGTTATTTTTCTGCTTACAATTCTACTTCGAAAAAATAATTAGTATTTCGCATGCTATTATTTTTCAAAAGTTTTCAAGTGGTAAATTTCTCGAGGCGACGGGAACAACTACAACTAAATTCTTTTCCATACATGCGTTATATTGTCTTTTGATTAGGGATAAAAATGGGATGGGACAAAGCGAGACAGGACAAAATTAGGGGCGAGAATTAAAATATCTTCATTTTTCACCAAATATCTCACACTAAAATTAAATTATCAGAAAAATGCCGAATAATTTTTTTTCTTGAAAAAAAAATAAAATTCAAGTACTTGTTAATTTTTGTGAAACTATTTTTTATGCCACGTGAAAATATATTCTTACAACTCAACGAATAAAAAACCAAAAAGAAAAGAAAAATGAATGATAGCGGTGGGGCCCGCATGACAAATCGGCGTCGAAACGCGTCTTTGTAAAGTTGACTTTGAATATTCAAACTCCGAAAAGAAAAAGGAATTTTGTATGGGGACATGGCCAATCTGTTCTTTGACATTTTCTTACATGATGATTACTGCTTCTATAATTTGCTTAATTTATAAGTATACGTACTTAGATTAATTTATTTAATTAATTTAATATTTATTATTTTGTTAAAAAAGACTTCTTACAAAGTAATTTTCTACTTCTTGCAATTTTCTACTTCCTTGGGACTTAATTATTCAAATTAATTGACTTCAACATTTTGAAGAAATAAAAAATAGTGGAGACATCATACATGCATGTATAGTGCCCTCCCACGACTCCCACCGATGATCGATGAATTCTTCATATTATTATTATTATTATTATAAGGAGAAGACCGTCATTGTTTCAAGAGGTGCGTTTATTACGTCGTATTTTAATTATCTTAAAAGTTCTAATTTTTATCATTATCGCACTTATGTTTCTAACTTCTTTTTTTTTTTTGCTTCACATTTTTTTTTTATCAATCTTTCATTAACTAGCATACGTTTTTCCTAATGAAAATTATTTGCTCTTCATATTATTAAATAAAAAAGAAAACAAGAAATAACGAAGTTTGACAAAATATTGCCCCTCATTTTAAAGAACGATATTAGAATATTTGGACAAAACGTACTCAAGAATAAGATGTCGTAATTAATAGAATGTTTGAGGACAAAAAATGTGACTAAAAAGGCTGCAACATAATTGCTATAACGAACAAAAATTGACAACGTTCAAATCATTATATTGTAGTGCAATAAACAAAAATTGTGATGTCAACATAACTACAATTTGTCAGGATATCCTTAATAACATATACGAAAACAATAAGTTACTCTCCTGAGGAAAATTGACTTTTTAACCTAAAACTTCATAAATACAAATTGAAAATTAGTGAACTACATAAAATTAAACACTTTAACGTTATCGAGCTTCAATTTAATTTTAATTGCGTCACTAAACTTCAATTTTAGTTTCAAATTTCAACACTTCCTCACCCTCACACACCGCCTCATAAATTAATGAGAATCAGTTAATTGGCAGTCACGCCGCAACTAACCTTTCTCGTAATCGTTTTATTAACTTACCACCACACCACATAAAAAAGTTAAAATTAAAAAACACACATGTTTTAAGTTTTTAACCTAAAGATAATAATACAAACCTCATTTTACCATTTTCGTTTTTAGAGTACTACGTAGATATTACATGTCAACTCAGTAATTTCCTTCACTTTTGGTACTGCAAGTGAGGATATGTGATAGAATGGTGTATCTTAAAAACAAACTGAAGTTCAATTATCCAATTGAAATAAATTAAAGTTTAATGACTCGATTGAAAAATTACTTAAAGTTCAGTGACTGCGATGAAATTTACCCACTTTATCCATAGTAAGTCGAATTGCCACTACTAGTACTTTTCCTTTTGACTCGACATTTTTGCACCCTTGTTCAATCAAAATTTTGTCCAGTTTACAAAATGGATTTGCTGTTGAAATAGTAGATTTAAGACTTTTATAGTACAAAATGTTACGACAAATTAACCGAATTATAGTTATTTTCATTTGAATTCTCCACTTAAAGATGTACCAAACTCCCAACTCCTATAGATACATCATACACATGTGAGATATGCACAGACACGTAGTACACATACATATGGAGGCGACGACTTTTGGTTGATAGCTTGTACAGTCGGCTCACCTCCCTCTTTGACTACCATTAATGGCGAAATTCTTCTTTTAAAGCTGTATGAGAACTCGTCAACACCCCAACCCACCTCATTTTTTTACTCTTTTCTCTCTCTATTTCTGCATATACAAATTCGTACATGTTTGTGCAATTGTGTGTATATATAGTCACAGGCCAACCTATTGTAATAGTTCATCTAAATAGTTCTGAACATTTATTGGTTCAAACATGGATTCTAAGTATATTTGTCTTTTGATTTTAGTGGGTCTTTCGAGTGCTTTGAGGAGTGAAGGATTTGGGACTTTTGGGTTCGATATACACCACAGGTATTCGGATTCCGTGAAGGATTTTTTGAACCTTGATGGGTTGCCGGAGAAGGGTTCGCTTGATTACTACGCCGCCATGGCTCACCGCGATCAGCTCATCAGGGCACGCCGCCTTGCCGTCACTCCAGCTGATTCTACCCATGTCAGATTCTTGGCTGGCAACGTGACTTACCAACTCAGTTCTCTCGGATTGTACGTTTTCCCTTTTATTTTGGTTCTAGTTTCTTGTTTAATCAATTCATGGATGATTATATTGGTGATGTTATTCTTTAGTTTAGTCTTAGTTAATTTTAGTTACTTTAATTTTGGGATTTAGCAATTGTATAGTTTATTCAAGATCGCACCCGAATTCGTTCTTTATGAAAAGGCTAACACAAGGAAAAAATTTCATGAATTCTCTTTCTAAACAATTTTAGCCTGAATTATCCTAGCTAAGATGTGAGAAATTAATTAGGGGCGATCCTGCAATCTATACAGACCCCATGAAGCTAAGGGTTAATTCTACAAGTTTCTGTTTTTGTGTCTTCCAAGGTTGAGGTGTAATAAATGCTTGTCCAATAATTATATTCTCATTGTCCTTGTTTATTTACTTGAAACATTTTGATATTCATCTGACAAATGATTTTTGCATCTGTCTCTCCCGCAACCTGTTCTTGAACATTTATATCAGTTTCCCTTTTTCTTTATTTTCTTTTTGACGTAAAATTTGTTCCTGTAAATTGCAGCTTGCACTATGCAATTGTTACTGTAGGCACTCCTCCTTTAACATTTCTCGTGGCACTTGACACCGGCAGCGATCTGTTCTGGTTGCCATGTGATTGTACCAACTGTGCACGTAGCTTGAACTCAACCTCGGGAAAGGTATGTTAATTTTTTTCTGAAAGAATGTTAAATTTGTGGGCATATATTTTTTGCTTTATAGTTTACCCTAAGAACCTGCTCTAAGTATTATTTCATATCTATATAATTTTCTTGCAAACAGGTAGGTACCTTCTTATTCTTATTCTCATTTAATTTTCTTTTTTGGAAACAGGCCTTAAAACTGAATATATACAGCCCTAGTAATTCATCGACAGGCGTACCTGTTCCGTGCAACAGTACTACATGTGGACGGAGAAGACAATGCTCAATTAGACTTAATGCTTGTGCTTATCAAGAGGTATATCTTTCCAGTAACACCTCGTCTACAGGGATATTGGTAGACGATGTTTTGCACTTGGCTACGGATGACGGTCAAGAAAAAGTTGTTGATGCCCCAATTACATTAGGGTGAGTACTATCTTTTCCGAAGACTAATTCCCTTGTAAAATGTGATCTCTCTCCGATGTTGAACTAACAAAATGCAAGAAGATTGAGTTGATTGTTTAATATGGATTGTCGTATCTTCCAGAGTAAAGCTGCATCTTCAAAATTTTCTCAATTTTTTAACGTCTTTGTATAGTGTAACATTGCTTTTGGAAGTAGATGGTAGTGAATCCATAGTTAACATACCTATGAATTTTAGAGTGTGTTTGGTAGGGATTTTTGAGGGAAGAATTGATTTTTGAATAGTGATATGATGGGAAATGTGTGGTTGAAAAAGAAGAAAAAAGTATTGATGTGATGGAAAATATTATTTTATTGAAGAATGTGTGGTTGAAAATGAGAATTGATTNAAAAAAGTATTGATGTGATGGAAAATATTATTTTAATAAAGAATGTGTGGTTGAAAATGAGAATTGATTTACTGTAGAAAATGAGAATTTTTACCAAACATGCTCTTAGTATGTTTTTGAAACAATTAGCATGTTGGGAGTTTTCTTGAAGTTGATAAAATATTAGTTCGTGAGAAAATGCCACTTGCTAGCACGTCTTTGTGTATTTCTTATCATTGTTTTAAGAGGATAACCCACAAAGCCACTTGCAAAGGATTTTCTGGTTATGCATCTTATAATTGCCATATAATGTAATTAATTTTTTCCATTTCAGCTGTGGAATTGTTCAAACTGGTGATTTTTTGGATGCTGCTGCTCCTAATGGTCTTTTTGGGCTTGGTATGGATAGCGTATCCGTCCCTAGCATTTTAGCCAGCAAAGGGCTTGCAGCAAATTCTTTCTCCATGTGTTTCGGGCCTGATGGAATTGGAAGAATGGTTTTTGGTGACAAAGGGACTCCATCCCAAAAAACAACACCATTCAATCTTAAACAATCACAGTAAGCTTTTGGTCTTTCCTTGCATAATATGGACAGAATTACGCTTTTCATTCTCTTTCCGTTCTGGTTTCTTACCCTCATTTTAAATCATTTTCCGAGTTTCTACCAGCCCAACTTATAATATCACTGTGGCACAAATAATTGTGGGAGAGAATGCCACGAATGTTGAGTTTTCAGCAATTTTCGACTCTGGTACCTCATTTACGTACTTGAATGACCCGGCTTACTCAGTTATTGCCAAGGGGGTAAGTTTGTAAGATTTATGATCTTTTCCTGGATATTGTATTGTTTACCTGTGCAAGTCTGAAATGTTCTTTTCTTGCAGTTTGATTCTCAAGTATCCGAGCCACGTTATCAACCAGAAACTCAGATCATTTTTGACTATTGCTATGCATTAAGGTAAATTAATTTTGGATACAAACCTTATTTCGACCACTCTCTTTTATCATGAACCCGAAGGACTAAATATCCCCCTTGTTGCAGTGCGAACCAAGAGAGCTTCAAGTATCCTGATTTGAACTTGACTATGAAAGGCGGAGACCAATTTTATGTTAATGCACCTGTAATTGTAATTCCTCGTCGGGTAAGGTTCTACTAGTGGATCAATGTACAGAAGTTTTATCTTGGGATGTGCTAACATCTTCCTATGACCGGCAGGGTGGATATGCATATTGTTTGGCTATTGTCAAAAGTGAAGATATTGACATTATTGGACGTGAGTGTCATGGTTATGAATTCATTTGTTGCTTTATTTTGAGTTTTTACCCTGCATGAATGTCGATTAATATGTCAGTGCCATTCTGATAAGGGTTTAATTATTTGATGGGCAAGCGAATAATCTATGAATTTTTCAATCGTGCTACATGAACATCAAGGTTGACATAAAGCCCCTGACAAAACGCACGTGACATTCTATCATTGGATAGTTTAAATCCATCCAATCATCTAATGTCACGTGCAATTATGTCAAGCGTTTTGTCAAATCTTTCTAGCAAAGTAGTTTTATCCTTAATTTTTTGATTTATCGGGCGCCTTCCTCCCTTCCATTTTCTCTTGTTTTTAATGGGGATTATGCAGATAGAGGCACACTGTTGGAAATTTAACCTACATATCTTCTGGTGGAATTTGATTTAGTACTAAATTAGATCATTGGTTTTTTACTATCTGTTTTGATATTTTGCATGCGAGTTGTATATATAACTGATAATTGATTCGTTCATTTCTGCCCAGAAAATTTTATGACTGGCTACCGCATAGTTTTTGATCGCGAGGAAAACATTTTGGGTTGGACAGATTCTGACTGTGAGTAGTCTCTTTTCGTCTCTTCATTGCGTGTGCGCGAGTTTTCCCCAGGCATTTATTTCCATTGTAATGCACTTCCGAGTTGAAATGCATATTTTGATCTCAGGCTATGATTCCAAGAATGGATCAAATACTCTACCAGTGAACAACTCAACTGAAGCTCCCACGCCTTCCAATTTGGATCCGCAAGCCACACCCGGAAATAGAACTCGTTCCCCAGAAATTTCATCACCTCCACCAACTGGTCCGACCCGGCCACTTTTCGGGAATGGTGCATCCCGCTTGAGTTCCATTTCATGCAAGCTTGTCATGGTTATTTTTTGCATTTTTAGCCATTACTTGATCATTCTTTCTTCATAAGATTTTATCACCCTTGTATATTATGAGTTATTAGCACGAGGAATATTTGTTTACCACACATCACACGTAATTTAAAAGCATTATAGCAATTTCTTTTTTTATTTATTAATACGAACTCATTTGATGGAGACTGTAATGACTATTTACTTTGACGTTTTGTCAAAATTGAGCACTTATTTTAGATATGGAAATAAAAAATCCATTGTGACATGATTTTTTTTTTTTTTTTCGGTGTTTTCAAGTGATAGAAATACTAAATTTTCATAGTTCGGACCAGCTTCGCTCGTTTGTGGGGCGGAGTGAGCCGATGAGCAAGTGATAACAGGTGAACATTTATAAAAATTAAGTGTTATATTCTAATCTAAATCAATGATTAATATATCCATTAAAAAGTTATCTAATTAACTAACTTTTTTTTCCTTCATAAAGGAAAAAAATGATCTTTGCGTTCATTAAGCATATATCTTACAGTCTTTCATATTTTCATAAGAAAAATCATCTGGAAATACAATAAAACATCCCCAACTTTGAAAATTTGATGGTTTCCTACTAAGAACTATGCAAAGATGCGCAAAAATAGAAGTTACACAAATAAAAATAGAAAAGGTGATTAAAGAGATAAAAGCAAGTAAGCAGACTCCACCAAAATGAAACAAAGTTGAGTTTAAGCTAGCTAAGGAAGACAGGATGTTAAGGATCATGATCATGATCATGAGCATGAGCATGAGCATGTTCAATTCCGACTTTTAGAGTCTAATCAGTTCTTCTGACCATTCTACAAATCCTGTCATATAATCCTGCCCGCATCGTTCTCTCTGCAAGAGAAAGCACAAAAAGTCAAAACTTTCACGACCAGAATGATTTATTATATGTGGCCAATCGAATCAATAGCATGTTCCAAATTCCGGGATAGTTAGAATAACTAGAACTATTGCTAATGCACGAATATAGACCAGACGATATTTGAGCAAAAGAACCAAGAGAAGAACACATTATATTCAGAGTGTGTTTGAGCCATATTATTTTGGAATAGTAGATTGATGGAGAATGTGTGACTAAAAAATAAGGAAAAATTTTGGATGTGATGGAAAATATTATTTTATTGAAAAATATGTGGTTGAAAACGAGTTTTGAAAGAATAAATTTTTGTAGAATGTGGATCAAACAGGGGCTCAAATTGAAAGCATTGATTCTCAATGCACATTTCAAATTTCATGTGCAAGTGCATGCATACATGTGAAATGAAATTAAGCAGGTCACCCAGTAAGTCATATGAAGAAATAAATGGAAGGTGAATGTGTAATTCTTCATATACAGTTCTTTTCAACATACCAAGTCAAGGTTTTTGACCAGAGAAAACTCAACCAGTTCAGAAACTACTTGGTTGTCTTTTTTTAGCAACTCCTTCAAAAATCCCATCTACTCCAAAAACAGCTTTTACTTGCTGATGATCAATTGACCCTGGTAGCTGGAATGAGATGGAGAATTCACCAGGTGGACACAAATTTTGTGATAGCATGACAAATTCCATGTTCTTCTTCTTAACTGTTTGTTCGCCAGTTGATGTAATACCCTTAATTATGACTTTCCCATCAGGTTCAAAATCACAAGTGAAAGTGTCTGCAGTAAAAGAGAGAATAATAGCATGAATAAATGTCAGTGAATACATACCTTTTAGCCACATGATACATAAAAAAGAAATAAATAGAAGATAATATTTGTAACTTCAAAAACATTTCCGTTCTTCACAACATGAAACAGTAATATTGCCATATTGGTAATTATAAGTAGGTCATCAATTTATAAACAGGTGTGAGTTTAATACTATGCAATATAAGCATCATAAATCATCTTTCTATTGTATAATTATAAACAGAGCCTTTGGTCATAAATAGTATTACAACGAAACTATACTCAAAGGACCTCAGATACAAACTCAAATTCCCGGCATATGTCAGGCATAAGTTATCTTATCACAACTAGAATGCAACACACTTCAATCAGGTTGATTTAAGCAACAGATTTAAGCCTATTCTATGATAGATAAACAAAGCTAAAATACAAAATACTGAACTACTATATAGTCATCATGCCCTTATGAGATATAAGTTTGGTAGCAACTAATGGATAAGAGTTTAGTAACAATAATGCCAGCATATTCTAGGTTTTGTAACATTGCATCACACATATTATTCACATAAAACTCTGATTTCTGAATAACCATTTTAGAATTTGGCTTACTGGCCCTAAATAATCGAATATTCTTGGGCTTCTAGTAGTTCTTTTAGGTTAATTTATAGCACCTGGATAACTTTTGTTTGTTTCCTTACTCCTTAAGTCCTGCATATCAAATGACAAAAGACGACTAATGGAAGAGATATACATTTTACAGGACTATCCTTCCTTTTTACAGCCTGGAGAAAATACAGCCTCATATCATCAGTTTTTACAACATCTTAGTTCATAACTTCAAATAAGAAAGATCTTAACTTAATTTTACAATATTTACTTCCTTCAATATTCAAGTGTGAATGTGATTCTACTTTCCGAGCACATAACACAAATATCATGGGATAAAGACTTCTGGGGTCTACTCTTCTGTAGCAGGTCAATGGTGTCACTTTTTTCAACAAATATAAACCAAGTAAATGCCTTTACCTTGGAGTGAATTTTAGATTTTCATATGAAGAAGAAGATGTGTGAAGTGGAAACGAATCACATAGGAGGATAACTACTTATAGAAAAAGAATCAAAACTATAGAAGATTAACTACTAAGAAGAAAAATATTGAAACTATAGAGTCAAGTACTACGATGAGGTAAAGAAAGATGAATACACTCTACGATACACCAACGCCCTCTTGGCGCTGGCGCTGGCGTGTCTCTGTCTGACACGTGTTGGACACAGACACGATCACGATACCAACACATCGCTGACATTTGTCCATACATTGTCAATACATCAAATTAACAAAAACAAATGTACTTTACAATAGAAAATATAAAAACATAAATCATAAAGATAAAAATTAACATTATTTTAATCAGGGTGTCGAGAATGCATCATGTCAGGACTTCTTTGAATAATTGTGTGATGGTGTGTCCGTGTTGCATCTTGACCGACACTCGTGTCCTTATAGGTCCTTCCTATAAAGCATTATGTCATTTATATAGCCTAGAAAGTAGAAAATATCTATATGGTTTTTACAATAGTCCATGAGTTGAAATAATAAAGATCTTTCGAAAGAATATTCTTACATTTTTATGATATCTTAGTCCTTAAAAAACAAACATATATAAGTTAATCTTAACCTTGTTGAGAACGAACAAGATTACGACACCACTTAGGGATTCATGTGTATGATATTATACAAATTTGAAACGTTGGAGCATTTTTCACATATATGATATTTATCACATTCTTAGTAGTCCACGTATATAAATTATATCTTATTTTTGAGAGTAAGAGTAAGAGACAAATGACCATTTGGCATTAAGTCCACTAGTATTAGCTGAAAATATGAACCATGCTATTTTGTTTGGTTCATTGATCCCTACTCCCTTTTAGATCACCTTAATATTAATTTTTATTTTGGTATCAAAGGAAGGAATTTATTAAGGTAATTAAAATATGTTGATTGGGCCAGCTAAACTTTGATTCTTCTATTGTAAGATGTTTGATAAATGCATTTCATTTTGTACATTTTATATTTGTCTTGTCTAGAATATTAGTAACATCGGAAACAATGAGTTATTTTGCATATTTCCACTTAGTGCAGGACTATATTTCCAATTCATGTTATCTTATTTGAATGTTAAGTTATCATGGATACTGTCCAAAAACCTAATCACTGATTTAATTTTATTTTCTTCAACCACTCGAAGAACTACATGATTACCAAAGTTGTCGTGAATGCTTTGATTCTTACTGTTCAAGTTTAAACACTTCAATTAATAATATGTGTGCAATATGAGATAGATCACTCATGTTCGGGCATATATGCAGTGACAATATAGAATTAAGAATAAAATGGGGAACAGAGGTGATTAAATTTGGATTCTTATATATTAGATGCATTATTACATGTATCAATCTCATTAACTAATTTCCGAAAAGAAAACAAAAAAGCATAATCAGCAGTGGGTAAACATGACCGTTCGAATCTTTTAAGATACTGAAATATGATTGAATAGATGCTAGTCAAACATGAAACTTACTTTGAACACTAGAGACGCCCGGTAGCGCTACACGAAATACATATTTATCCTCAGATTCACCAACATCTACAGCTCCTATAGGTGGTCCCATCTTTCCCGATGCAGCACTTCCAGATAGTACAATTCCACTTCTGGTAGCAGCTAAAATGTTGTTCCACTCTTCATTAGTTGTACAAGAAGGCATAAACACCATAGCAGGGTGGTTACCAATGGGAGGCTTAAAATTAACTTGCGGTGATGGGATGCTATCTATATCTATTGGTGTTGAAGCAGAGCCAGGAGGTGGACCAGAGTATGGAACACAATTAAGAGGAGGCACATCAAGTACATGAAACTGAGGGCGTAATGGCCTCGTGCCATTATTTGCACTATTTTGCGTCCAAGATGAGTTAGGAGTTCTGAAAATTCAGTTAGGCGTTGATAAATCAGAATCCATGGGAAAAATATGACTACTCCGAAAGAAACTTCTTACTTCCCAAACAAACATTTAATATCAGATAAATATTATCAAATCACAGCTACAGCATAGATATGAATAAAGATATTTTACACGAGCACAGAGTGTAGCCACAGAAAGTAATTTATACAATATGCCCATTAATTCATTATGTAGCATAGAACAAAGCTCCAGCATAGGATTGCACATGAAATAATATAACATTCATTATGTTGCTATCAAAGATAATGAGATACTATTCTAGGTTTCAATAGAGAAAAATATATATGGTCATCACTCTCAATTAGCAAAGATAATAAAGTCTATATCTGCAATAAAAGAAACAAATGCAACATAGACAACTGTTAAGATTAATATTTGCAATACATAGTTAAGAATGATTTAAGAATTATTTGATCATAACAAACATATTCTAGAAATGAAGTTAGTTTATGCCGACCAAACTTGTACAAACAAGGTCAAACGTCTAAATTAAGACAAACAGAGAAAGGGAGAACTCGAGACAAGGAGATCAGACTTAATTTATCTGAAGTAGTTGAGGACAGACAAGGAGACAGTTCAGATGACGGATTGGACAAAAGCACCTGTAACAAGAGGAGATTACATGTGTGTTGTCGTCCAGGATACTAGATGATAATGGAAGAACAAATGCTGACATATGAGATTAGATGAAGGAATATAAGTGCAATTAGAAGTTCAAACATGCGAAGGTGGAGAATGACATTTGAAGTGAAGTTAATTAAATAATGAAGTTTCTTCGTCTCCACCAACCATGGTGATTCATTTTAGATCATTCACATAGTAAGGATTTCATGGAAGTAAATCTTACTTTAGAGATCCAATGGCTGCCTTCAGAGATTTCCGAAGTCCAAAGGCCTCAATATTTGAAAATGAGACGGAATAGTACACAACCGCAAAACTCTTTCCTCATAATGGAACATGAATTGCATACTGACGTTGAATAGTGTTCAATTCAGGAAAACAGCTATATTCAGCTTATTGTTAGTAATTTCATGATAATTATTGAAAATTTGATAAGTGGATTTGAATTAAATTTAGGGATATAACTATTTGAACAAACAATATTGAAGCCAAGTAGTGTGGCTGATTTTGTGACGAATGAAGAGAGAAGAAAAGAGAAAAGTTAGCATACGTAATACGTGTGAGTCATATTCTAAGAAAATGAAAATGAAGAAAGATCAGCTAAATTGTGAGGGGAAAAAAATATCATTCCATACTCATTTTTTCAGCAGCTACTGAGATCATTGAGCAATATCTACCTAGTCGTTCGAACTGCGATTCTGAGATCTAAAATTTGTTAAATCTACCTATTGACGGCTTTTAGTAAGCTAAACGAGATGATGCAAGTATTCCTAGACATTTTGATGTTTCACAAATTTCTAGAAGAACTTGAGCTGTTGTTGTTCTGTCGTTAGCTTATGTACAATGTGTTGTGAATTGTAAACTCTCAAACAGATGCTCTGAAGAGAAAATATAGGATCAGCTAATCTGAATACCATAAGAACATGTTTTGGAGGGGGCTTATTTTGAGATTATAAAAAGGTTTAAAGTCACAAGCCTAAAAACACTAGAGCTTATATATTTACAAACAAATACAGTAACAAACACAAATGACCATATCCAATACACTACATGAACATACAGGAAATCTAGACATCATTTGTCATAATTCATCAAATCAAGATTTAACTTTTACCTCCTCCCTCCCTCCCTCACCATCACCACCACCACCACAACCCACCCAAAAAATAAATAAACAATAAAAAATAGAAATCAATCGACTGAAAAATAAATTAGCAACTCTAATTTAAGATACAGCATTTTTCATTTATCAAGAAACTACCCTTTTCAGGGTAAAATCAACAGATGGACTATTAAATGCAAAACAAAAATTAATCGGCATAAAATGTGTGTGAAATCGAACAATAACTAACCTCGGAATTGACGAAGAAGACATCGAAGAGCTGCTGAACAAGAGTCAAAGGGTTCAAACTTACAAGATTTCAATATAGGAAATTCGACTCATTTGAGGTGTGTATATTTATATATATATATATATATATATACACATACAGATGTACGTAATTCTCCGATGAATTACAAAAATAGAGTGAGAGCGGTGAGCTTATGGAGTGGCTGCCCCCGGATTTGAAAATATTTCTGAACTACGTTCATTTTTCTAGAATACAAATTTTACTTTTTTTTCTAAAAATATCATTTCCACGTTTAAATATTCAAAAATTCGAACTATCAAATTGAGGAATTCAGAAGCATAGAATAAATTAATGTATATATTTGGCAGAAGATGAAAATTAGTAAATTTAAGTGTACCGTACTCAAGCAATCTAGAGTTAGATGCCTTTTCAATAATTAATATAGCAATTAGTCTTTAAAAGAAATTTCTTCTATAATTGCCAATGTAATTACACTCAGAATTCTGAAAGAAATCAAGATGATTATAGTTTAGACGAAAACCCTAATAGCATTACTGTCGGTGATCATTGATACATCTTCGTCAACGATTATCAACGACAATATAGTCGAATGGAGTTGAGACTTTCACCATTAGATTGCATATTTGTGAATCGTTAGACATTGAAGTGACAACAATTAGGAATTGAGAGATTAATGTAAATCCTATCGAGAGGAAAGATAAGATGAAAGGCTCGTTGGAGAATTCTTCGATCCCCTAGGGCGGCACTCAATGAAGCCCATGTAATTTGCTCTATTCATTTTACCTACAATAATTTAAATGTTATTGAACCAAAGTATTTTTATGTAGTCGAGGTTGTCTAACAATTCTTTGAATCGGTCGAAAAAACTATCTTTCATATTATAGATATTCAGATTCACATTGCGAAGAATGTAGAGCTCATTAGGGGTAAAATCAATTTGATAGATGTTATAAGTACGACTTTCATCCAGATATGAATTAGTTGGATCTTCTCATTCTACGTGATTCCCACATCAACGTTGAAATTATAACGACCAATGTGTGATCTAATCTCATACTCTACTATTTGCTCTCATGTGGAATCGAACTATCCACGAACCACAATATTACTAAATGTTAGTTTTCTCATCTATTAGAAATCCATTTTCAATATCCTTGAGTTTTGTTATCTTTCTATAATCAATTTGGTCCCATATGTGTGCATGCTTAAATTTGGCAATTTAATAAACTAATGGTTCTCTCACTTTGTTGATATTTTGCACAATCTTTGGTAACCATTTGCCACTTCAACATATGAAATGCCATTTTTGGCATGCCTCAATTTTCTTGGTAGGTGGATGGCTATGATTAGCAAAATCCCTTAAATAGACTTCTTTAGATTAGACCATAATAAATTTTCAAGATTTTCAGACAATACCACTGGATTTTTCAGATGAAATATTTTTAACAACTAAAATTACTGATAGAGTAAAAGGAGATGTACAGTAAACTGATTCTTAATGTTCCAAAATGCTTCAGATGCTCATCTACAAAGTAAAAGAGAATATGATAACTATTAAATATACAAGCTCTGTCACTGATTGTTCCTTGTGGTGGAGTTTTAATTGCTTATTTTCTTGTTTGGCTTCTTTTCATAATACTAGAATCATGTTGAACTCTTAATCTGGGGTTTTAGGAGCAAAACCTTGTACTTAATTTTCTTCCAATTGATGTAATATGTTGTAGTAGAAGTCTGACTTTGGTAAATTTTCAACAAGCTAAATATACACTTCTTGATTGGCCTAGTGGTCTAGGTATTCATGATACCCCCATTTTGAGGCCCTTTGAACCTCAAAAAATTTATGTATGTGATTTTTCGTTTTGCAACGAAAAAAGCAAAAAGATTGCGATGTCTCCGAAAGTATCTTGTAACCTAATTAGTTCGTGCTACTTTTCAATCTTTTCTACTAGATTATGTCGTCTAAGGATTGACAACTAATCCACATAGATGTGTTTTGGAAAGAAAAACTTAAATTGGGCTTCTCAATTGTTCAATTAGCACGATTTCATGTTTTTAATCTTTAAAAGTGAAGTATTGAGATTTAAATTCGTAAAACTAAATTTTTATGTGATAAAAACTGTCAATGTTGCTTCGTGTACGAATTCAAATTTCAAAATTTACGAGTCAAACATCAAGAAAATTTTGAAGGTGACGGTTGGTGAAAATTTTCCAAATTTAATTGGTTAAAGAAGGAATTGAATCCTTGATCCGGTCATGCTGCTGATGCGTGGTAATATGAACTTTTGTCATTCTTAACTATGGTGATAATATGTGACAAAATTGCATCAAGAAAACGTCATAAACCAGACCCAAAAAAATACTATAAAAAATGAGCTCGTTGAGAATGATTCTGATCTAGTAAGAATTGCACCATATATTTCACTAAGACTATATACTGTAAGATATGTTACCCTTCGATACAATCAGATTAACTTAAAAAATTGAAGTGACTTGCCCAAGAATTAAGGAAATAATTTGAGCTAAGAATTAACTGGTTCATGAAGGATAACTTCAAAAGTAGGAAATCTGTAAAACCAATCTGTTTCTTCGAATTCATCATATCGTTGAATGTAGGTCGTCCTCCAAGCGCGAGAATTCATCCCCTTTCCAATACTTTAAACGGAGAATTTCGCAATGATTAGGCTTACACCCATGAAAACGATGTAAAGGCAAACAAGACAGAACCCCCAGAATCGTGGAACTCGATATCTGTGCCAAGTTACGACCAACAAGGATCCCATCAAGCTCAAGAGCAAGAAGACAAACGCCACCACTATACTCAAGTGGAAATGGAGCACATAAGCTTCGGGATAAACATTAGCTGTCTGTATCACCAAAGCTGTTCCGAGTCCAAAAAGCATGTTGAACATAGGCCCTGCAAAGCACCCAGCCATGGCCATGGCCGGCTGCCCAGCTTTAGCGACCGCCACATCAGCAACAAGATCCCCAACTGAATTTCCCCAAGCAAGCACTGTCAATCCAAGAAGTGCCGGTGACAATTCCAAAAGAACTCCAAGTGCTACAAGGCAATTTAGAAGTTCCCCAGCCGCAGAGGAAATCCAGAATACACTCATGACAAATGCCACGACCACTACAGGAATTTGCTCAGTTTTAGGGGGCTCTTTTTCGACAATGTAATGTAGAATTGCTAAAGAGCCGCTTCCACAGAGTACCACCAACCAAAGAGGAAAATGGCTGTTAGGAAAAAGAAACATAATTGGATGATCTAGAGGCACAAGTGATTTGCAGGAATATAATAGGGCGAGTGGACACAGAGCAATGTTGGCTGATTGATAGAATCTGCTCCATTCGGATGGTGAAATTTGTGGGATAGTGAGTTTTAGAAGTACTGAGACTGGAACTTCCCATGCTTGTGGAATCTGTGGAAAAGAAAGATAGAATCACGTTAAACTCCAATATTTGCAAATACATAACAATATCAGCAGCTGATAAACAGTACTTGAATCTTCTGCGAATGACATATTTCCGACTTCCGTACCATTAGCCAGTCGTAAAATTTGATAACTAATCTCTGATAAAAATACCATCCCCCCCCTCTCTCTTGATTAATCTTGAGATCTTTTCGGGGAACAAAATGTTCACTTATTCAATTAAAATAAAGGCCTCATGAATGTGTGCACTTGTACACAATCTCATTGTCATTAAGTCAACCAATCTTGTCTGGCAGCACTACCAAAAAAAAAAAAAAGGAAGTAAAGCACCCCAAGAATTACTTTATGAGCACGTTGCTTCAGTTCTATTCCAATCCAAAGACATTCAGCACACAAGGAAATGTATCTTGGTTCATCATAAGCTGACGACCAAGAAAAGTACCTCTATCACACTGGGGGGAAAAGTCAATCTGTTAATCAATTTGTAAGACCAGGTAAGGTTAACGTTTTCCGCTGGAGACCTTCATGTATGGAACTATGTGAAAACTGGATGATTTCAGCATATTGTAACCCACTAGCTGATACAGATTTCAAAAACCAAGCACTGTCAATCATCAAGGCAGCAAAACCAACTTAAAAACTAGAGTGACTAAAGATTATATCGTAACAAGTAGCAGCAAAACTCCCTTTACAAGGCATAGAAAATATTATCCAAACGTGAGAATTAAGGGCTTGTACTGCATAGCAGTGTCTGGAACATCCTATATTACAAGAGAATTAAGGACCTACTACATAGCAGTATCTGGAACATCCTTTATTACCTGCATTGCACCCCGTTTGACCATTAACTTTACTCCTGGGGGAATTAAGAATATCTATACGGTTTCAAATAGACTCCTCATTCCCAAAGTCTCTCGTAAGCATTCCACATATGCTGGAATTTTGAAATAATAGAAAGGCGTATATGTAAGAATGCGTATTGGTGGTGTATCAAATAAGGAATGAAGTCGGTAGTATGTTATATATAAGGAGTGAAAGAATCTTCATGCAAAGTTTGATTTGGCTTACAGTAGAGATTTTGATGCTGCTAGTTATGGTGCTTATTGATTAACATACCTTTGAGCTTATCCATAATTGCTCATACGAAGAGAAAATTTATTCGACAATTGATTAGTCCAACAACTAAGGAACTGTCTCTATTTTTATTACAGTTACATCAAGTGCCCCTTATCTTCAGCACACAAAAAGCATAAATGCAGGACAACAAGCATCGGAAACCCCTAGAAGGCTAACCTATCTATTTCCATATGCCCAGAATCAATATGCAAATATTTGTTCAATCCTCACCGGAATAATGCAAGAAGCCAACATTTTTTTGGAAATCAGTGTTTAATTCGCATGTTCTGATCATAATCATAACATACGGAAAAAGAAACATAAAAAGAAAATCATAGCAATACATCAGTCTCAAGTATAATNGAAAATCATAGCAATACATCAGTCTCAAGTATAATTTGATGGCTCAGTCATGTTTAGGAAACAGGCACCAATTGATAGTCAACTTGACAATGCATACTAACTTACCTTTTTTGGTCCTCAATAAATAATAGGGGTGTCCAAAAGTCCCGAACCGAATCCGAACCGAACCGAACCGAGTGATTCTTCATAAATTAAATACCCGAACGGGTACCCGAATCGAGAACCGATGGGTTTGGATCGGGTCTCGAGTCTAGATCAAGAATCGAATAACCGAATAAGAACCGAAACTAAATAATTTTTTTCATTTTTTATATTGAATTAATTAAATTATTTTCTTTTTTTCTAAACAAATTAGCAAATTAATTAAATAAATCAGATCATTTCATAATTTTAATTTTAAAGCCCAAATCATTTTAAAGCCCATTAGCCCATTTTAAAGACAAGAATGAAGAAACAGTGGAGTTTGGGATCCAT
>CAIGRT010214243.1:0-15143 GCA_903798405.1 Fraxinus platypoda
AACTGGTGGCTGTGGGGTTCGAACCTTGCGCCGGAGTCGTTATCATATCATACGTACTGTCCGCTTTGAGAGAGTCAATGCTCAATTTAAGTCTCTCATAGAATGGAGGTCTTGAGTTCGAATCTTGGGGGATGTGTCAGAAAGCCATGAGGGGTAAGATGGGCCTTGACTCTCCCAAAGCGGACAGTACGTATGATATAATAACGGCCCCGGCGCGAGGTCGGGTCGTTACAATTTTACGCCAATTTTTTTTGCTTAAAAGAAGGGGGTGGCGTGGAGTGGGGACAGTCAGCCCTAAATAAGGAAGGGGGTGGGTGGGGAGGAGGGGGTGCCTAGTTATAGCCCATGTTTGGTAGATATTAAAATCAGATTTTTAGTAAATTTTGATAAAAGTTGATGAAATGTATGGTTAAAAACTCGTGAGACCCATAAAATATGTAATTTAAAATTAATTATTGATTTTGACTTAAATTAAAATTTTAATTTTAATCCGTACCAAACAAGGACATAATATAATACAAGTTTCTCATGGCAAATCTCAAATGTATCATGTCCATGGACTCAATAATTAGCTTAATATTATGCGTAATCACAAAAATTTGGTACAATACCTAGGTGTTGATAATAATTGTAGTTGCTTGTGTTTTTCTCCCAAAACTATTTTGGGAAGATATAAAAGAAACGAGTATATTGAAAAGAGTAATTTACTCGTATGATTGGAATAAGACTTAATTTGTCAATGAATTAGTAGAGACGAACATTTGAAATTTTGAATTAGAAAAACATACAAACTATAGTATAGCATGTTTACTATTCTAAACTAAACGGTGTTCGCGAATCATGCCTTCATTTTTCTAAATGTGTTTATGATGACCATATTATTGACTTTCACCTCTTATGGGTGGTTAGTATGGAAATGCTTAACAGGTGATGTTCGATAATATGTAATATTTTAATCTCATCTTTAATACTATCTAGTGTTGTTCAATATAATGTACCGAACACGTCACAAAGGTTCTAGATCTATCTTGTTTGAAAAAAACTATACAGAATGCACATATTTGATATGCACAACTTGATGATGATATAAAGAAAGAGGCACGTGACAAAATTATTTGTCCACTCCAATGTACAACATTGCCAAGTACTAATCTCAAATCGAAGTTTACATCCACACTTGCAAAACATATATTCCTCAATTTGATCCTTTATATGAAAAAAAGCCTAATATAATATATGACCAAAGAAACAGCGAGAAACTGCAATTAATAGCCCCCCTTTGGTACACATTCTTTTAAAATACATTTTTTTCAAAACTCATTCTTCAATAAAATAATATTTTACTTCACATTAATAATTTTTCTTTATTTTTTAACCACATATTTCAAATCATATCACTATTTAAAATACATTCTTTCCTCAATAATATCCATCAAACACACCCTAACAGTATGAAAAAAGGAAAGAAAAAAACTAAAACGTGTGATTTTCAGCTTATTTTCTCTATAAGCTGAAAGGACTCTAAAATAAAATGGATTAACCAAATGAAATACAATGTTCACACAACTAAAGAATTATAAGCTGGAAAAGGAACATTATTTATCATATTTTTTTTTCCTAATTTTTATGATATTTTTGCTGCTTCAACCTCTTCTTGACCGTATAAATTGCTGATCCAAAACAGCAACCTTTTGCTTTGCAGCAATTTCCCAGGCAGATTTTCGAACTGAATCAATGTTTTCTGCTCTATTAGATGAACAATTTGATCTTCTTCTAAATGCAATCAAGTCAAGGGATGGTGTCTATATTTTGTCGAGGCTTGAAGTACGGGAAGGTAAATCTTAGAGAGGAATCTGATAATACACGAATGAATTCAGAACTGATACTGGTTAAGATCTCGGGACTATTGTCCCAACATAGCCAAATCCCGCGATTGTGAAGGTGATAACTTGAAGGAAAAGGTATATGAAATAGTTGTTCTTTCCATAAAGGAAGTCATAGCATCCACAGATGAATAAAAAGACCGCGAACCCCAGCTCGTGGAGTAATATTCTGGAAAATATAAAAGATGCATCAGTTTAGATTATCATTCAAACACATTTAGGCAACTCATGCAATCAAGATCATCCCCCGAGATTCTTGCCTCATGGGGTATTGGCAATCAATTAATTAGTACAAATCGTATGATCAACAAGTAAACGAACTATGCACATTATATCTTGTTTTTGGAGGGAAATGTGTCCACGGAGAAGAAAATAACTTTCAAATGAGTCATCGTGTGCAAGGCAACTGACTCTTTGTTGGAAAAATTGATGGTTTTCCATTCAGTGATCAATGTGAACCAGAAATTAACGTTTCAGGAACTAAGGGCCAGCAAACATTGATTCGAGACCTATGTGCTTTATTTGTGAAAGTTTGACGACCATGACTGCAAATTTCCATAAAACCGGAAAAACCTTTTCAATAATTTGAAGTTCAAACTTAAATATAGTACTGCCCGAAAATCAACAGATTTTTACTCTACTCCTGAATGCTAGCATCAAACAAAGAAATGAGCAGCTAGGAGAGGAAAAGGTGCCTATAATTCAAAGTAAGTTTTTTTTTCATAGTACGGTAAGAGTTACTTTCAAAATAAATAGATGCAATTTATCATCATGATAATGGAACATGGTGATGTGACAACTCGTTACCCCTCGCATTTATTTCTCTCTCCCCCTTGCTTGTTAAGATTTGGGGTTCCAACTTAAAATGTCAATTCTATTAAGATGAGTAACTCAATCCTTTATAAGTTGGTCAATATTTTCATCTTTATTCGATGTGAGATTTTTTTCCCTTAACATACTCCCGCAAGATGGTGGCTCGTTTTGAGCAGACCAATCTTGAAATCTGTGTGCTCATTTTTTTTAGTCTTAATCGGATCGAATTGCTCATTAGAACTTAAAGGGTTCTGATACCATGTTTTCATCTATGTTAAGAGATAAAAATCTCACATCGAATAAAGATGAAAAATATAAACTAATTTATAAGAGTTTGAACTATTCCTCTTACTAAGGTTGACCTTTTAAGATGGAACTCCAAATCTTAACACCCCTATCTTTCATAAAAATTTAATCATTCAATCCTATTATTCCATATAGACTACCACATCACCAATTTCCATCACCATAATGATAAATAGCATTATTCAAATAAACACAACATGTTCAAACAACTTCTTTAACGAAATAAATTTTACTTTTTTAAGCTTAGCCAAACAAGAATAGCAGGATACTTCTACCTGTCTCCAAGCTTAAATAGGGGTAATTTCTTTGGTGTTGCTTTGGTATTCGACTTGTTCTTGAGAGCATCTCCGAGTTTTTCAGTGACAACCCATTCGTTAGCTCTCTTAGCCTCAAACAAACCAATAAAAGTTGCCTTGGTTCGATGAAAAGACATGACATTCTCGAAAAGAATCCAATAGAACAGTAAGTGGAACGACCTGAACATCACAAATTCTTGTATGTTATTACACGGAAAAAAAAAAAACTTTCCTCATAGTTATAGGACAAATGCACGATTTAAATTAGGAAACAAGATGAAAACGCCAAGTACTCGACCTTGGAGTCCCGACAGAATTTAGAGTTGTGATTATGCACGGAATGTAAATGGCTCCCCATTTCGGCACTTCAACTTCGGGTACTAAAATGGTTAAAGGAAGTACCACACAGTAAAAGAAGAAAGTAAACATGTGGGCTATGATTTTTCGGACAAAGAAGAAGCTGTAGATCACATAGAACTTCTTCCATAGTGAAACTTTCTGCGAAAACACCAAAAAATGTATTGAGTTCTCGTTTAATAGCATATAAAACTTCTCGATTTTTTCTTCAATCCAAAACAGAAGAAGAATTATTCACAAACCTCGTTTTTGACAATTTCCATCACCATTTTTCTGAATAAATTGCCTGGACCACAAGACCATCTGTGTTGCTGAAAACGGAAGGCTTTGAAAGTACTAGGAAGTTCGCTTTTCACCTATTAAGGAATTGAATATCAGTCAGTATGAGATGATTCGCAGCAACAACAAACAAAACTTTACTTATGAAAAATTCCAGGTCAAGTCCGCTACAAGAATCCTCCTCTGCTGCTCCACTCTATTCACCGTTTTTAAACTTCTCTACTAGAATAGTTACTGTGTACTAGATAGGTTTACACAGTACGGTAGACAAGATTTTAGCATTTTTTTTCTTAAATACGGTCTGATACTGTCTAACCCACTGTACCAAACACACTATAAAAGTGAGCGAGCAAAATGTAAAACAAATTCTTGACTAAATCACATACCTGAAGGTCTCCTAGGTAAACAAATTTCCAGCCCTTGAGACCAGCTCTAACAGCAAGATCCATGTCCTCTACTGTAGTTCTGTCTTTCCACCCTCCTGCCTCATTTATTGCAGCAATTCTCCATACTCCACCAGTGCCTGAGACAGAGTGAGTTCGTAATCAATAAAAATTCTTCTCATAGAAACCGAATCGGGGGATTGCAAACAACAGTATCCATCTTCAAACAAAATTTACACAGGTAGCCGTTTCTCTTATTTATGACAATAACATTTGCAAATTCAACTAACAACCAATTCTATACAAGCATGTCCTTCAACTAGTACCTCATCCATTGGGCAAAAACTGCCTTTCCTTTGTTATTTTCCATGGAATTCGTTGCAATCAAACACGACCTTAGAGTGAAAGTTTTTCCACGGAAAATAAGTGTTTATATATGGCGCCTCTTCCAAGTTCTATTATGAATCACATATTCGAGTTTGACTTGATAAGTTTTGATTTTCGAAGGTCTTAATGTTTGGATAAATATCATTTGCAATTGCGAGGACGCACAAAAAATACCTCGAATGGTTGAATATCATAAAAGGGCTTACTCAACTAATACCTTAGTACAATTAAGAAGATTATAATTAACCCACCATTGAAGCCAAAGAAGGCATGAGTAGACGATCCCACTTCTTGCTCAACTTTAAAATGGTAATCCAAAGACATTTCTTGCATTCTTGTCAACAAGCATTCATTTGCATTCACTGCAAAAATAAAAAATAAAAATCAAATATCAACTATTTTTATCAGCATTCTCAATTTCGATGTATGTAAATCATTAACATGAAAGAAGAATATTGTACAAAAATCCCAATAGATAAATACAGTGACACCAAGAGAAACCGTCTCAAACAAACACGATATTCAACAATCACTTGTCTTGATTCTACCTATTGGTCATTCAAACTTAAATCTTATGGGTGAAGCAATGAATTGATGACATGAATATGTAAGATTCACCATTTTCAAAATGAAACCTAATTTTATTAAGTTAGAAATTTAAAATTCGTGCAACATTCTAGTAGACATTTGTTCTTATTTAAAAGTGCCAACTCACTTGCTACTCGAACAATAATTGATGTCAATGGTGCAATTTTCCCACAATTTTTTTTTTAGATGAAAATGACTATGGAATATCGGGAGTAGTCCATTGTAGGTCCTAATACAGTAAGACTAGCCCAAAAGGAGCCGTTACTTTTCTGACACCACGTGACTTATAAACTGGAATTACCAAATTATTTCTTTCTAGTCAAACTGTCGGTGTACACTGTTTGGGAGGAGCAGAGAATAATTACACGTACTAATATACCCTTCTACATTACAGACTATACAGTTGACCATTGACTATTTAATCAGGTTCATGCCGACTATTCCAAGGGAGAAGTGTTACTTTTATTATAAAGTCAAAAATAGTACACGAGAAATAATAATAACTAAAATTAGGCTAACTAAAGTAGAGAAAAAAAAAAAAGGAATTTCGATATATTAAATGTGTAAGACTATGAACCAGAACCACACGTATATTCTGTCTTTCCTATATATAATTTAGGGTTGCAGGTCATCAACTTTGACCAGAGTTGCAGTCGAGTCATTCATCTTTAATTTGGTGCAATTAGATCACCCAACGTCAATTTGCCCTTAAAATTTGGCCACTACGTCCACGTTTGTTAGTCTAATTAGTGTGCTCTGATGACCTGAATTTTCAAATTGACGAACAACTAATGTGGATGTCAATTAATTTTTAACGGTCAAATTAGCATAGCACATTGATTAAATTAACGAAAGATTGCTAGATTTGCAATCGTTGAAGTTGGTTGATCCAATTACACCAAATGATATGTCAGTGACTCAAATATAACTCTATAGAAGTTACACGGCCCGCTATGCATTGAACCTTTAAAATTTAAGAGTCGTTTGACAACGTTTCGATAAAAAATTTTAGCATGATTTGATAAAATTTAATAAAACGTATGTATAAAAAGTGATAACAATTGTGAATCACACGATAATATTAAGAGCTTATGTGAAAGTAGTTATTCAAAATAATCACTGTCATACCTTCACCAAGTATTAACCTATTGTAAAAGGGTTAATTAGGAAGTCAAAATATTTAAAGGAAAAAAGAAGAAGAAGATAGAAATGGACCCCACGACACAATGCGATCTGCAAAAAAATCTTTACGAGTGGACACGACAAAAAATAAACAATCGTGCACGTGCAAATTTTGACTTTATTGTGTTACAACATACACGTAGACATATGTAGTAATTAATACAGTGACAGTATAGCAAGACCACCGACACTTCCACGTGTTATGGAATTCCAAGAAAACATTACTTGTGTCAACAATGTTTTTAAAATCAATCCAAGCATCGACCCCAAAAAAAGGTAAAACTTCAATTACAGTTCTGTTCATCCGATTATAGGAATGAACTCAATCCGAAGTATGAACCGTAAGAGAAAAAAACCTTTTGAACCGATCATAGGGTGGTTAAAGCTGTGAACCCAACTGTAAAAAAATTTAAATGGAAAAGGTAATTGAGGTTCACCGGCAGGTTCTGTATTTATTTTATGGAAAATTATAGTCACGGTGCCAAACATTTCACTTTTATGCATACTTGACCAAATCTTTATTTTGTTGCAACCATGGTATCAAACATTTCAAAAACTCATTTCTAAAGTCCAAATAGATGGAAACTATTAATTTGATCGTTAGTTGACCAAATAATTAACCTATTTTGACTAATTTTAAAATGTTAAAATGAAAACTATACATTTTCTATAATAAAATAACAAAAAATCAAATAAGTAAAATAAAAAACCAAATAAATTCTTCTTCTCCATCCACCCGCATGTACCCCACCCCACCCCACCCCACCCCACCAGCTGGAGCCACTTCTTCTGAGTACTAACTATGGATGATTTGTTTCTTGATGAGTATTTTGATTTACTCTTTTTTCATTTTTTAACTTTACTTGCCTGACATTTAAATTTCTAAATGTGTTGTAGTGTGCTCACTGACCATCTTGAAATCCCTAACTTTGTCTCTGGATTGATTGATTAGTTTTTCTTTTTAATTTCCGTTCTCCTTCTCTTTGTTCTTCTACTGTCTTCTTTGCTATCTTGGTGTTGCAAGAAAATCTTGTCCCTAAAAATGACTATGCCTGCATCTACAATTGGGTTTGAAGATTTTGAAAAGAGGCTCGAAATTTCATTCTTCGAGCCAAGCGTCTTTTCTGAGGTGGCAATGTTGCGGTGTGGTGGAGGCGGAGGAGATAGCGGTAGCACCGGCGTTGAATGGGTGAAGTGGAGCCGGCCGGTAGTGGTGGCGGTTTTGGTACGTGTGGAGTGGATAGAGAAGAAGTTATTTGGTTTATTGGTTTTCTATTTTAGTTATTTTATTATAAAAAATGTGTAAAATACTAAAATTATCATTTATTGGACTTTAGAGTATTTGAAAAGTTTGGTACCGTGGGTACAATAAAATAAATGTTTGGACTAAGTCTGTATAAAAGTGAAATGTTTGGTACCGTGATTGCAATTTCCTTTATTTTAATAGATTGTAACTTTTCAATTTTTTAATTTAAAAAAAATATATCAAACAAATTTATCAATACATTTTAACATTGCCATTCAATTGAGTATCTGCCCAGGTTCTAGACTGGTCGACGTCCTCTCCTCTCGACTCGACGTTCGTGGAGATAATGTGAAGAAAAAACTATCGAGTATAATTTAAACTAAGATTGTGAGGCTTACCAAATCTCCAGCGACCTTGGACGAGAGCAATGTCGGGATTGTGGACTAGAAAAGGGATTGACCGCCGAAGAAAATCTGGTTCGGGCCGGAAATCAGCGTCGAAAATGACTACATATTCACATTCTTTTACATAGTCACGTTTCAACCCTTCTTTAAGAGCTCCAGCCTTGTAGCCTCCTCTTGTTTCCCTAATTTGATATCTAATGTTTAATCCTTTACTGGCCCACCTAATGCATTCTTTCTCAACCATATCCTAATACATCAGTGAAATGTCATCGATATCAAACTCGACAAAGAAATTCAAGAAATATGTTGTTGGATTTTTAAATTAGTTACTTAATTTGACAATAATACAAAAATTATATCAAAATAAGCAGCCGTTTGATGGTCAAAACGGATCTGTGTTTAGGGATTTCTGAATTACCTTGATGATAAGATCAGTGGAATCATCAAGTACTTGAATCACCATACGATCAGCTGGCCATGAAAGATTACATGCTGCACCAATGGAGATCTTATAAACCTGTCCAAAAACAACAAATCTCAGCTTCTTTCTCTCAGACCCAGATTCCAAATCATCAAGAAATTTCAAAATGCAAGCCATTCACCACAAAGTGTTTGTTAGAATGACTGTCTGAGTTTGTGTACATCGTAATGCAACTAGATGACCACCAAATGTTTGTTAAAATGCCTGTGTGAGTTTGTGTGCTTAGAATTCGAACAATAACTGATTAATTTGATCCGTCTCTAGTAAAATTCCACATTGTGGAGAAGCACTCAACGAGATTAACCTTTTAAGGTGAAATTAGAATAAATTCAAATACACGGACCTCTTTTTCATTGAACATGGGGATCTGAACAAGGACCATGGGGAATGCTGCACTGCCACTCTCCAGATCATCCTCCACTGCTTCCCATTTGTACCTCTTTTGGGGCTTTTTCCAGAAGAGCTTAACAAGAATGATCACAATCCCCATATAAAGCCTCTCAATGAACACCATGATTGACATGGCTAAGCATATGTATACAGCAATTCTCAGCAATGGAACTATCAATGGTGCTCTGATTAGCTCCCACAGCAGCCCAATTTGCCCAGCAATGTTGGCCGACGCCCCCGGTAATGATTCAGGTATGAAACTCTTAGCAGAAACCTCAGCCATTTTTTTCTCCCTTCAAACAGATAATTCACTGAAGAAAAATGGAAAATCAATAGATCTGCACTATCTTCCACTTTTGTTGTCTATATTTATTGAATTAAACAACAATGTGGGTTGAGAATTTTACAGGAGAAAATTCAGACTTCATACCTGTTTTATCCTCTACTCTCCCCGTTCAGTTATGAGCCAATTTTGTGGGCAAGTAATGGGATTGGGGAGAGTGTGAATTGAGTGTTTTTATACACATTTGGTCTGATTTATAGACTTATGTTGCTGATTGACTTTCTTTTTTAGATTTACAAGTAGTGAGTAGTCATTCACAAGGGTGTTTGTGAAATCAATTATATTCCTTCACTTTTTGCTTACAATACAACTTATTTCTTAAGTTGCAAAAATTAGGTTTCTTAGGAGAATCTAGGAGTGTCAATTTGGCTCGTCGATTCGGATGGTTCGTAGCTCGGCCCAGAAAAAGATCAACCCCATTTTTGGGCGTTAGTCGGACCCGAGGCTCGAGTTGGCTCGTGTCACAGGCAAAGCCTTGAAAATAAATAAATTAAAAGCTAATGCAGGCAGTAGTAGCTAGCTACACGCTGCCTACTTACCTGCCTGTATTAAAAAAAAACTATGAGTCGGCTCGACTCGATAAGCCTCATGCCGAAAGTTCGGGTTAAGCCGTTAAGCCTAGATTTTTTTTAGAGCAAAAGCTCGGCTCGGGTGAAAAAAATTCAAATCATTTTTACACGAATCGAGCTCAAGTGTCGAATTTCGACTCGATTCATTGACATCCTAGAAGAATCTTGAAGAGTTACTTGTCTTGGTGATATTCTTGTTTGTAGATGTTCGTATTTGGAGTAAATGTAGAAAAATTTGAGCAAGCTTTCTGTGGTAGTACTTACATGACGTGAGTTTTACGGAAAAATATTGAGAAAGTCTAGCTCACATAAAAAGTTTATGTCCATTCTAGATCTAAGTTTTAATGCACCTTAAAATCTAATTCTATTTTCATTATCCTACGTGGATCAAGAATTGGAGGTATAGGGTGGCAACCAAAAGTAGACAAATTTGATTGTTGGAGTTCACACTGAATTTTGAATAGAACATTGGTTGATAATTCGTGACAGCCAATTATCTTATAATTTTTTACTTCAACTAACCAAAAATACTAATAGAAATATGGGCTTCCTTTTGATTATCTAGAAGAAGTAGATATTTGAAAAAAAAAAAAAAAAAAGGAGTTCTAGTCATGGCAAAAACAATCACGCTACACAAACAGGCTCGGTGACTGAGATTAAATATAGGGGGACACATAGCGCAACATCATTGGACAATTTGAAAAAAAAAACAAATAATTGTAGTTTATTTTGACAAATACTCAAGTTGTCATTTTACAAAACAAATAATGGAAATTTAAGATTTATGTTGGGTATAACAGCATGTTGATCATCATCATCGTTGTTTATTATTATTATTATTATTTTAATATGAAGGTCTCGCTATTTGTCCCGACTTGACCCTTCAAAGATTTTTTTTCATTTACTTTAATAGGTTAGAAGTGGGAATAGTGTATTGGAAGTTGTAATCAGATGATAGGATTGGATTAGGAGGTATAGGATTAAGGTGAGTTAGGGATAGTTGTTCTAATAAAGCATTTGGTTACACACTGTACTAGAAGACTGTATAAAAAAAATTAAAAATTATGAGAAATGTTTTTTTTGACATATTAATTGATTTTATTTTATTGTTTTACTTACAATGTATATTGTATGATTTTTTTTAAAGCATAAATGAATTTTTTGCTATATTTGGTTACGTATAAGTGAAATTTTTAATTATGATTAGTTTTTTTAGTTAAAATTAGTTTTTCTTTTACTTTCAAATATTTTTTTATGTCATTTATAAGTAATTTTTACTTATAAATATAAATTTTACAGTTATAAGGGAATTTTTCCAGCTAAGTAATTTTCCTATATAAAGTGACTTTTATATTAGCAACTTATAAGTGATTTTTTTAGTTATTAGTATTACTTTTCACATAGAAGTAATTTTTTGTCTTATAAGTGATTTTTTACTTATAACTAACTTTTAGTTATAAGTAATTTTTTTTTTACTTATAAGTATATTTTGCTCACAAGTAAATCTGTTAGTTATAAAGTTATTTTAACTTATAACTGATTTACCACCGATATAAACATTTTAACAACTAACAAATTAATCTTTACTCGTACATAAATTTTGTACTTGTAAATGAATTTTTTTTCACTTATATACCTTTTTACTTACAATTATTTTTTTCATTTAAAAATATTTTTTAATTATACATAAGCTTTTCATTTAAAAATGAATCACGTATAAGTGATTTTTACTTAAGTTTTTTACTTGTAAGTGATTTTTCTCTTATAAATAGATTTTGCTTATAAGTGATTTGTTAATTGTAAGTTATATCTTCGCTTATAAATGAAATTCTTAACTCTTATTTGCTTGTAAATAAATCTATATTTTTCAATTTAACTAATTTTTTCTTAAATAATAAATTTGTGAACATAATACAATCTAAATCAACCTTAGCGTATTAATTTTATATAGTGATATGATAAGAAATATGTGATTAAAAAGTAAGGAAAAGTTATTGATGTGATGAAAAATATTATTTTATTAAAGAATGTGTGATTAAAAATGAGTTTTGAAATAATGTATTTTGAGATAATGTGTACCAAACATGGGCTAAGAATTGCAATGAGCCCCGACCTCCTATCCGACCTTCCCTTAAGGGGAGATTGAAATATTCTTATTATATTTATTTTTTTAAATACAATTTAAATTTAAAAGTAAAAATATAAGAGTGAAGAAGAGTCGGAGTAGATACAATATTCTTCGTCCTCATCCCAATTCCTCGATGAAACAGGAAGGATAAGGTATTTTGTCATCCTTAAATATTTTGATAATTTTAAAATCAATATGTATTTTGTCATCCTTAAATATTTCGATATTTTTAAAAACAAGTATGTTTTTATTTAATTTGTCACGAAATTTATAAATCTAGACAAACATCAATTAGGGACCGTTTGGCATAATTTTAGCTTCATATAGAAGAGTTTTTGAAGAAATGTATCTTAATTTTTGCTTAAAAACTAATTTTTAAAAGTGTTTGGATGAAGTCATAATAAACTGAATTCCTCTAAAACTCTTCTAACTATCAGAAGTACTTCTATAAAATCAGTACGACGGTTCAAAAATAGCTTTTGGATCTCAAATACTCCTTTTAGCTTTTCAAAAATCATGTCAAACGGACCCTTATTATAGTTATAATTATTGGTACCAACGTCATCAAACTGTTTACTTTATATCTTTTGGGGTGCAAAACTTGATTCACTCTGCCAAAATATGATTTGTTGATAAATAAACACTAATTGCACTCTTACCTATCACAACTTGATGATGTAAAAAGAGACATGTGAACTAATCATTGAATTAAAAACATTAATTAGCAAAATAATTATCCTTAATCACCATACGATGTTAACAAGCCAACAGTAATATTTTGCAAGTAGACACTTTATTGCATTGACATTTTAAATTCAATAATTAACGTTAGAGCGTCGGTGTTGTCGGTTAAAGCATTTACTTATTAATCAAAATCACTCAAGACAAAAAATTCACTTATACGTTAATTAAAAAATGATTATAAGTCACTTATATGTAAAAAATTGCCCATAAGTTAAAATATTATTTATAATCAAATCTTCAATTATAATTAAAAGTTTACTCATGAGTAAAAAGCACTTCATTTTTATTTAAAAAATTGCTTCTAAATGAAATATATTACTAATAAATTCAAATTTTACTTAAAAGACAAAAATACACTTATAAATATAAAATGTTACTTTTTTACTTATAAATAAAATTTTACTTTTAAGATAAAATTTAAGTTAAAGTTTCATTTATAATTGAAAATTTTAATTATAGATAGAATTTTACTTTTAAGCTAAAAAATTCACTTATATCACAAATTACTTATATAAGTAAAATTTCAAACATGAGAAAAAAATGATACAAGAGATTATTAGTAAAAAAAAAAAAATTGTCTTAGTTTTAAAATTTTTCATTATAAAATTAGTCAAAGAAATTCAAAAGTAGCTTTGACCTATTAAAAAACTATGTCAAGCGGGTTTTAAGACTTGCACATGGATTTCAAAATTGGTGTCCGAGGCATCTTACACAGATATGTGAAGAGATAAATTTCATACTGGTTAAATATCAAAATATTTACTGATATATACGGTCCATTTAGCATAACTTTTGGTTCTTGTAGAAGAATTTTTAGAAGAAACTATTTTAATTTTTGTTTAAAAATTAATTTTTAAAAACACTTCCAATCCTAAAAGTACCTTTAGAGAAATTCACATTGAACTTACTTTCTCTAAAAACTCTTTTAACTGATAAAAGTATTTTCATAAAATTAGTCAAACGGATCCAAAAACTGCTTTTGAATATCAAAATCTCCTTTTAATTTTTCAAAATCCATAATGGTTTCACTACTCCTTTGAACAATGTTTATCTTTTTAATGAATTTGATTTATTTTTATTTTGACTTCAACTTGTGTGTCATGGCACAATACGAATACCTTATTGTGTTCCTTTAGTACGAAGCATCACCTTCTCTAGCTCGACTTTTTACCACCCAAGTTTGGATTTCTAGAAAAATAAATATAAATTAATTGTAGCTAACTTTTGGTTCTCACAAGCACATTAATTCATAGATGTTATTTTAATACATTCAAATTTTATCGAGCTCACTAACATTTTTTTTTTTTTTTATCGATTACACATTCTTATAATAATATAATTTTAAGTATAAATTCAAATTGAAATGTATATTTAAAAAAAATAATCATTATTATTCATTTCCAATCACAAATTCTTATAATAAAATAATTTTAAGCATAAATTCAAAAAAAAATCCTTACTTTTTTAACCATACAGTTTTTTTAAAAAATGACTATTATATTAGCTCATGTTTGAGCCACGTTAAAATTCTCATTCACATTCTTCTATTAATTTCTAACCACACATTTTTCAATAAAATAATATTTTCCATCACATCAATAACTTTTTTCTGTTTTTTCAACCACACATTCTCCATCAATCTACTATTCCAAAATACATTATTCCAAAATAATGTGGTTCAAACACACAAATTCATTTTTCTTTTTCTTTTTTTTCTTTTAAGAAAAATGGGCTTAAAGAAAGTGTTAGTCAAGTTGGGCACGTAAAGTTGGTATTTAAAGTTGAAATGAACTTTTAAGATAATTATAAAATGTAAAAGAAAGATGATAGCATATGGTAGGCCCAATCCAAGAGGAATATTCTTCCACCAAAATATCAAGCAATGTTAGTGTCGGTAGAGAAAAGAAAAGAAAAAAAAAAAGGAGAAATATAGGAAAATAATGAAAAAAAAAAAAAATAATTCAAAAAAAAAAATAGTTTATGAAACAATTGTAGTTCAATATATTCGTACATTAAATTTTGCAAGGCCGATAATGGAATTATCTTAAATAAATTTTCGTTTCTTTCAAACAATGAGTTCATATAACAAAATACAGAAAAACGAAATCAACGACGAGAATTACTTCAACTTAAAAGGATTATTTAACGTATTACGCGCTGATGTTTACGAATACATTGAAAGCTTAATCTAGTTATTTGAATAATTAAATAATAATAAAAAAGAACACAAATGACTTGTTTAAGAAAGATTCATTGTTAATGTCGTAAAAATTAACAGATGACATCTGCACGACATAGTAAATCTCCTTGCAATGATGCTAGTGAATAAAGCTGATTTATTTTATTTTTATTTTTTCAGTTTTT
>CAIGRT010214352.1:0-17360 GCA_903798405.1 Fraxinus platypoda
TTAAAAGTTCTCGGTCGCTACAACAGCACTGCAAGATTTATTTGAAAGAGTAGACTTATGATAAAGAGACTCAGTGTTTAGGTGAGAAAGCTCTAGCTGATACAACCCTTCTTTAAGCCTCATTTGAAGCATTACTTGCCTCATTTTCTTGTCCTTAACAAAACAGCAATTTGAGTGAAATTCAACATAGACATAATTATCAGTTGTCAGTTGAGAAATACTTATGAGGTTCTTTTTTATTTCAGGCACATGCAACAATTTATTCAATATAAGTGGTTTGCCAGTTAAGGTAATCAGGTGATTACTACCAATATGTGAGATGTGCAATCTATTTCCATTGCCAACTGTAATTTTCTCCTTACCAGTGTACTCATTTACTGAATTCAGGTTTCCCATTTCTACAGTAACGTGATGACTTGCTCCTTTGTCTATAAACTAAGCAGGTTCACTTACTGTACTGGGAGATACCACAAAGGTTGTTGGTGATGAGCTGTGGTTATTTCCTCGGTATGGTGGTCTTCCTGTATAGCGTTCATCATATCTGAAGTTGCAGACATTCGCATTGTGTCCAATCTTTCCACAGACTTGGCTGGTTGGTTTGTCACTACTATAGAAGCCACCACTTCTATATCTCCCTCTTCTTCCTTCTCTACTGAACCTTCCACCACTGTTGGGCCTGTAGACTCTTTGATAACTGTTGTTAGCTCCTGGTTTTTAGGTGAAGTTGATTGATGTTTGATTGAGATTGATTTCTGCCATTTCATTCTTGAGGGTATTGAGATGTTCAAGTCTACTTTCGAAGGTCATGAGTGTTGATTGGAGTTCTCCCCACGAGATGAAGTTCTTGCTCTTGACTTGAACCACAATGGGTGTGTATTCTACATCCAAACCAGCTAAAACTTAAGTCACAAGGTCTGAGTGATGGATGATTTTTCTAGCAATCTCAAGGTTGTCTGCCAGAAGTTAATTTTGTTGAGATATTGATCGATGCTCATGGTTCATTTCCTTGATTTCTGAAGTTCTCCAGTCAGGACGGTTATCCTGGATTTGTTTTAGATGCCATAGCTTTCTTTTACTGCAGTCCACGACTTGTTAGAGTTAGTGCAGCCCACTACTCGCATGGCTATATCTAGGGTCATTGATGAGTAGAGCCAGCCCATCAGCAGCTGGTCTGTTGACATCCATTGATCATATTCAGAGTTTCTTTTAATTTCAACTTTTACTCCTGCATCTCCAGTAATTTGGGCGCTGATGAATTCTGGAGGACACTCCTTTGTCCCCAGAATATACCCTTCCAGGTTGTGTCCTCGGATAATAGGGAGAATCATGTTTTTCCATAGTAAGTAATTGTTTTTGTCAAGCTTGACACACAAGGTTTGAGTCAGATAGACACCGGGTTGGGAGGAATGGTTGCTTCCCTGCACTGGAGGCACCATTGTGCTTGATTCAGCAGTAGCATGAGAGTTGGAATTTATGTTGAGCAATAGATTATTGGCGTTTGCCATATTCAGCTCTGATACCAAGTAAAAGAAATGGTTTTAGCTATATTACTCAGTGGTGTTTTTACAACAATACAAGGCAGCCTAAGCTAAGGAATTTATAAACAATGTGAAGGTGAATAAAATGTTGAAGGAGGATTCTAGAATTCACCAGCTGGAGCCATCTCCTTAAATTATGGAGTGTGACTGAATTCCACGAATAACAGTATTAGGTGCAACGGAAAATGATAGGCTGACCTGCTGATGAAGACTGAGTACTGGAGATTAGCTTATCTGATGATAAGCTGAAGTTCAACTTATCTCAACACACTGCAATCAGAACTGGCAGTGCTAGGTGGCCCGACAGTTTGGGACACATCTTGGGCCCCATTAACTACAGAAAATGCTTGCCTGGTTAGTGTTCTTATCCCAATATTCGCTGGCATTTTCATGTTCCCTATCCTGCGTCGCTTATCTACCTGAACCTCGTCAACAATATACTTGCTCTGGAAAATTAGGTAAATGCAGACAAAAACAAATAAAAACATCAGAATGAGCACACCAAAATAATAATAATAAACAAAATTACTTGTTGTAGTTCTCCCAGAGCCAAAAAGGAAATTGTTTGGGCAACTTTTTCAACTAAAGGCAGATTCGTGACTTCTAATTTAAAATTAAGAGTGTGCATTTTCTGAAGTGTAGTTAGATCCCTATACCTCTTTCTATTACATGTGCTAATTCCCAAAAAAAATATGATAAAAAATAAAAATAAATAAATAAATAAAAATAATCCTATAGCTCATCAGATATTCAAAGAAAAAAAAAGGCTAAAGATAAGCAAAATTGGGAAAATATGAGTGATTAATGAAGGAAGAACTTACCTGTGAAGGACTCGAAGGAGGCTTGTTCTGGTTTTTGGGGGCCATATGAATGATGATCCTGTGTGGGTTTTCTATTGAAGGGTATGGAGAGATAGAAAGAGAAAGTGAAGTCAAAAAGATAAACGCGTACATTTTCAAAATTTTGGTGGGGACATGATTAATTGCAATCGAAGGCAGAACTGTGTCCTTGCTTGGAATTGCAGTAATCACTAGTCACAGAACAATAGAACACAAAGACGATGGAGTAAAAAATAACACACAAACCCCTTCGGGGGTGGCCGAGTTGGTGGAGCAGGTGAACGCAGAGATCAAAGGTCACGAGTTCGAATCCCCTACCAACACTTTCTCGGTCGAGCCCGTCGTACCGGGCTTGCCTAGTGCGGTTTACCTCTCATGTGTGGTTTGCGGGCTACTGCACATGGAGCGAGGTTTACCTAGTGCACACTCACAGTGATCGGGCATCCGTCCCTTCGGGATGGTCGGGCCTCCCCTGACGGGTAGCGGCTGCAGGTTCCCACGTCAACAAAAAAAAATAACACACAACAAAAAATCAATTGTTTAACCTAATTTAAATATCGGAAAGGAAATGCAGTAACTTTGATTCGATTTGGGAATAATTTTGACTCTCTATTGTGGATTTGCTTGGTAACTTTTGTAAATGTGGAGTTAGGGTTTGTAGATCTGGTTAGAAACTTGATAGAGAAAGTGAGGGCGAAAGTGGGGAGTGGGGTTGACGGTGATGTTTTGAAAAATTTCGAAATGGAAATCCGTGCAAAAAAAAGAATATTTTCGCAACATTCAAAAAAGTTGCAAAAGTAGAACTTTTTGCAATAGTCAATATACGTTGCAAAATGCTATATATTAAGAGTTTTAACAATAGTCACTGAACGTTGCTATAGAACCAAATTTTAGCAACGTTCAAAGTATAACTTTTCGTAACAGTCAATCAACGTTGCAAAAATGCTATATATTAAGAGTTTTAGCAACGGACACCAAAGTTGCTATAGAACTAGATTTTAATAACGTTGCAAAAAATGAAACTTTCTCACAACATTCAAAAAACGCTACAAAATGCGACATTAGCAACATTTATTTAAAAAATGTTGCCAAAACTCAATTATATTAACCAATCACAACATCAATTATAAAAATGTTGCGATAGACTCATTTAGCAACACTCAATTAACAAATGTTGCCTATTAATGTTGCAAAAGATTATTTTTGTTGTAGTGTATAGGAGATAATTGTTTCTATTCATAGTACTCATCCACTATGCTGAGTGAGCACTACATTGACCTTCATTACCGTAATGTCCCAAAAATTCAATGTAATGTCTTATAAAACTTACACGTCCGTGGGATGATATAATACTCTATACTTAATATGGTAATACCCGATAAGAGGTTAAAACATCCGATGGTTAGGTCCTAGATAACCTACCTATATAGTAGTAGTAGTAGTAGTAGTAGTAGTTAGTAAACATGATCATGCTAAAACCAACGTATATCCATTTTTGACGATTCAAAATTCATTAAAAATCTCTCGTCACAATCTCGCTAAAAATGTTTCATGCAAAAATTATCGACCAATTATTATTTTGAAAATCTTACTTTTGTTGAAATAGAGAAAGATTGAATTTTAATGGAATTGATACATGGATAAATGTCATATATTTTCAAAGTTTTCTTACACAATTTATGATGAATGGACGGTTGAAGCATGTAGAATTGCAAGAAAAAGTTCAGCATTTACAATTCCATGTGAAGACAATTTGGAAAATTGTGAAATGGGAGTTTTTGCATAATGATAGCTTGCAAATTTTGACATAGGTTCCTTAAACTAAATTAAAGTAGAATATGACATGCAAGCTTAAAATTCAAGTGGATAAAACTGGTAGTGAGTCCCTAGGTTGTTTAAGTTGGAGAATTATAGGGATATGCTTGGTATATAGTAGTTCAATGCATGATTTAAATTTCTGGTCCATATAGTAGCATGATAGTTGTTTTACTTATCGATATTTTATGTTAAATTTGACGTGCAATGAAATCTCATAGAATAATAAATTAGTATGTTTATATAAATTTTCTAGACAATGCTTTCAGTACGAAATATCTTAACGAATGAGTCGTAAAGATGAATTTAATTTATTATTTCATGATTAGTAAAAATGGTGAATTAATTTTTGTAGCGTGCTATTCATACTAAAATATTTTAAATGTATAATTATAATACTAGTTGATATTGTAGTGTAATATCTTATTTTACTAAATTAATTTATAAGTGATAAGTTCATTAAGATATCAAGTCTTAGATAATTTGATGTTAAAAATATCAAGACAAAGTTGGAGAAAATATTTCTAAAAAATCAAGGTCTACGTGTGTATAGTCATTATTTAGTAGACCAAAATTTTATGTAAAAATATTCTTTTTCCATTTATTCTCCCCAAAAAGTGTTCTATATAAACTCAATCTTTCATGATCAAAGTGCATAATAATTTCAAGCTTTCAAGTTCTCTTCCAAATTTCCACTCTTGAAGAAATTCTTGTCAATTTCTCTTAAGTTAAAAATAAATAAATAATGAGCAAGGTACCTTCACCATCATCTTCATAATTCTCTGAATTTTGATTCAAAACCAAGGAGTGTTGGTGTACTGTAATCAATATAATGCAACCTTCTGTCGTTTGATGAAAGAAAGTCAATCCGAAAAACTGAAAATTTTCATATTTGTTTCGAAGGTTACTAGTATCCACCCTACATTAAGGATATTAATACGTTTGGAAGGAGGTAATAATACCTTTTCCAAAAATAATTTGAAAATTATATTCTTTTCTTTTCTTTAGGTAGTTGAACTCCCCACCGATAAGTTTAATTAAGGCATCTACTTGATTAGTTTATTAACACTTTAAATATATTAATTTCAGATATCTAATCAAAGAAACTAGAGTGAGTGATTTCGTTACATGATTCTCTTTTACATTCATTACTTTTGCGATAAACTACATGTGATTGAAATGGTAAGCTTGTTCAACTTCTTTACTTATAGTATGCATTAAAATTATTTTGATTCTTGTTTAAGGAAGTGATTCTTTATCATGCCTATATGGAAAGTGTTATGCCTCGCCAACGAGACTCAAATCAAAACCCCACGTAGCAATCCACGTGGAAAAAAAAAAGTAGCTAAGAGTCAGTTTGTCAAATTTTAAGAGATCAAATGAATGGCTAAAACTATTGTGCCGAAAGCACTGCCTAAATGGCCGAAACACGTAAATCTGAAGTGCTTCCTGCTATGCCAAAGTGCTACCTAAAGAGGTCAAAAAAGATGACGAAACTCTTCACACAGAAGACTGATACAAAGCTTCATCCAAGCGAAGCCTTACTTCATCAGAAGCCCATGAAGCTGAAACTGTCTCTTAAAAGCTTAATAGACAATCTGTAGGAATGATTGATGTAACGTTTGTAATAAAGAATGTCAGGTGTGTCAGTCTAATGTATAAGGCGGCGGCCAGTTGTCGATGTATTTATTGTACGATGACAGTAATGTGAAGCCTTAGTCCAGGAGATGAGGCCATGTGTTTCTGATCCAACGGACACCACATCGGCCAAAACACTATAAATAGGAAGTCTTTGTAAATGAGAAGGGATCTTTTTGAAATCCAAAAAAGAAATACAAAATAGCCGTGTAAGCATTTTTTTTAACACACATTCAAGAGGAAAAATTCTCCACATATCATCTTGCTTGTTCCTTATTTATTAACTTGATCTTTAGCGAATAGTGATAGGCATTTGATTGGTTATTGTTGTTAGCGCAATCATCTTTGTTTCACCCGTTGGTGCTCGAACACTTGTGTCTTACATTGTGAAGCATCTTCCGCGTTCACATTTTCCTCGCTTCGTTCCGGTACTCAGGACAAAACGCGCCAAAATTTGCCTGGGTTGGCGTGAGTGGGCCCGACATCTATTGTCCACAATAACGTCATGTTTTTCGGAGTCAATAGATTAACGCCGTCTGTGGAAAGCCACACATTTTTATCACGAAAATCCTGTGGGAAAAAGCCAGCTGGAAGTAACTCCAAAGAAATTTTCTAACCTTTGAAAAAATGGGTGTTCTTAAAGAAAGAACCGCTGGAAAATCCAAAGAAAAAATCGCTTGACTTAGATCAGATTTGATCGTTGAGAAAAAGAACATTTTGTCAGGAAAAAGCTTGTTAGCATGAGTTCAAGCAATGATGGAAGTGCAATTTGAAGAACGAGGGAATACCCTGAAGAAGAGGAACCCTCGTATGCCGTCCCAGTCACCTGCCCTCAACCTCATCAACAGCAAAGACGAGGCAGGTCAAGGAGCTTGGCCAGAATAGCAGCCGACTCACCAGAGAAGTGGCCACAATGGCTACCAATATGAGAAGTATAACTCAGCAGAACAAGGCGATGCATGAACTGTTGATGAGCACGAGTGGCCAAGGCAAACACCTAGTTCCTCCATATACAGCCCTAGGAAATGCATTCCATGACATGGCACAGGGATACTATCATGGTGAAGAAGATGTTCAGACCCAAATGGTTGGATACCAACGTTATACTAGGATGGAAGCCCCCAGGAAAGAGAGGTTGAGGTTGATACATCCACCAACTATGCCACTGAACGACCCAACGAGGCTCCATTTAACTTTCTTCCGAATTACGAACTAGAAGATCGGCCTCAGAGGCCCGTAAGCATCTTCGACAGATTGAGCCCAAGGCTGCCTAGAGATAGGCAGGCTCAATCCCCCTCTATACCTAGGAATAGGCTTGTTCAACCCTCTCCTGTACCCAGAAATAGGCAACAGGAGCCTCTTCGGTTCGAGAGACAAGACGAACCGGTTTACAACAATGAGCCTCGGAAGCCTCCCCTAGAAATAGGTATGAAAGGAGAGAGCAGGCCAGAAGTGAAGCAGCCCTTTCCATCCGTCCTCAAAAACTCAGTTTAGGGAATATGAGGATTCTGATAAACCACGAAGGTCATGCGATCTTGATGATGATTACGACAATTCACCATTTTTGCAAGCGATTAAAAATGCCCATGTGCTGAACTACTTCACACTCTCCAAAATTTCCAAATACAATGAGCGTGTTGATCCTACAAGCATTTCAACAGCTTCAAGACTCACATGAGTCTAAGAGGAGCCACCCCGACCATGAAGTATAGAGCCTTCTACTTAATTCTAAGTGGAGCAGCTGAAATATGACATTCCAAATTGCCAGAAGGAAGCATCTGAAGCTGGCCGAATTTCAAAAAGACATTCCTTAAGCTCTCCGCTATAAGCAAAGAATTTGAATGACCTATCCAACGCCTATATGATATATATGAGCATTGGGGTGAGTCCCTGAAAAGTTTATTGTCCCACTTCATCGATGAGATGACCTAGTAGTGTATACAAGTGACAGAAAATGAAGCTCTAACGACCCTAAGGGGATGATTGGACATGAACTTTCTCTTTTGGAAAGACGTGCAGAACAAAGACCCTACCAGCTACGATGCCTTACTAAAAATATAAGGCGTAAAATCATCAATGAAGAATTGAGAGATCACAAGAATATGGCTAACCAAGGACTCCCCCCTCCTCAAATGCAAAGAAGAAGAGGCCCAACTTCACATTTGATGGATCATCGGTTGAACAGTCTACCCCTCTCAATCCTAGACAAGCGTTGGCTGCAGAGACATTAAATGCAGTGCCTACTTTAGCCTATGAGAAAGTGAATCGTGCTGCTGAAATGGATCCGAGAAGACCTTATCATAGGAGGCGAGGCACTGAACCTAGAAATATGGATGAAGCACCCTTCTATTGTGCATACTATCATTCATATAGCCACAACACTGCTGACTGTAGGGACATTGCAAAGCACCCTCAGAATACCAATAGGAGAGAGACAAGAACCTCTGAAGAGATGCACATCCTGGGCAGACCTAGCAGGCTGAGAATGTTGAGCCAAGGCGTCCCAATAGAAACGACGTTTCCAGAAAGAAAGACTATGACGCGGAAAGACCTAAGGAGGGTCAAAGGCAAAGAAGAAGCTCCCTAGCAAATGCTGGCCAAGAGCCCATTAAGAAAAATGACTCAATTTTTGGAGGCCCATATATTGGGGAAGAATCTAGGAACTCCCAGAGAAACGATGCCAGGAAGCGAAGGACATCCCAAACGTTCCTCTTTTCAAAGAGACTTTTTTCTTAGCTGACAAGCTTCATCGTCAACAACAGCCGAGCCTCTATCGAAAGAAGGGTCCAACCCATCACCTTCACTCAAGACGATGCAGCTGGTGTGCATTATCCATACCGTGATGCCCTAGTGGTGAGGACCATTATAGCACGCCATGGCCTAAAAAGAATGCTAGTCGATATTGGAAGCTCTGTCAACATCATCTTTGGGGCCACCTATGATAAGATGGAGGTTGACCACGAGCTGACCTCAATGAGTTCTCCCTTGTATGACTTTATAGGCGATATCATCATCCTTAGAGGTAATATCACTCTAGCAATAGAGATGGGGGCCGCACCTTTGACTACTCATCATTTCATAGAATTCTTGGTAGTGGACAACCGCTCCGTTTATCATGGAGTGCTGGGGAGGCCAGTCCTGAAGGAACTATGGGCCGTCATGTCAATCCACCATCTATCTATGAAGCTCCTAGCCGAGAATAGCATAGCCATGGTTAGAGGTGAACAGAGGAACACGAGGGAGTGTTATTCATATTCACTTAGGACAACCAAACCAAGAAGCGTCAATGTGAACCTTACAGACATTGACATGAACAACGTCCTTGAACAAGGGAAAAAGGATACCTCTGAGGAAAAGGCAATCCTCGGAGTTATAAAAACCTCTAAAGAAGAGTCTATCTGTAAAGAACGAACACCCCCTGAAGAAGGGAGAGCTACTGAAGAAGCAGCTAGCTTAGAAGATCTAGACCCTCACACCATCGATTGTGAGCCTCAGACAGCCCCTATGGAGAAACTGAAGAGCTTGCCGGTAGAAGTCAAGGAGAAGCTGAAAAGCTTCATGCTAAAGAATTTAGACATCTTCCCTTGGAAGCACGAGGATATGGTTGACATTAACTCAAAAGTTAGTTACCACCACTTTAAAATTGATCCAAATGCTACAGCTCATAGACAGAAAATGTGAACTGTCAATCTGGAGAGGTACGAAGCCTTAAAGAATGAAGTTAAAAAGCTAATCGACATTCGTTTCATCCGTGAGTCAATATATCCGAAGTGGAGAGTCTGTGTGGATTTTACGAATTTAAATCAAGCTTGCCCTAAGGACAGCTTTCCACTTCCCTAGATAGACCAACTTGAGGATTCGACAGTCGGACATGAACTTTTTAGCTTCACGGATGCATATTTCGAGTACAATCAGCCAATGTTCCCAACTGATGAAAACAATACGTCCTTCATAATAGACAAGGGTATTTATTGTTACATGGTCATACCTATTGGGTTGAAAAACGCAGGGGCCACCTATCAAAGACTTGTGATCAAGATGTTCGCTGACCTCATTGGGAAGACAATGGAGGTATATGTGGACGACATGCTGGCAAAGAGCTTGAAGGACAAAGATCATGTCACGCACCTCGGCGAAATTTTTAAAATATTGATGAGGCACATGATGAGGCTCAACCCTTTAAAATGCGCCTTTGGAGTTGCCTCTGGAAAAATTCTGGGCTACACGATCAATCAAAGAGGCATTGAGGCCAACCCAAAAAAGATCAAGGCTTTGATTGAGATGTGGTCACCTCAGAAACTGAAGGAGGTGTAGAGCCTTGCTGGACCTGTGGCTGTCCTGGACCACTTTGTCTCTAAGGCGATGGACAGTCCCTCACTTTCTTCAAGGTTCTGAAAAGAAGAAGTAAATACCAGTGGATAGAGAAATGTGAGATAGCCATGTAAGAGCTAAAGAAACACTTGGGCTAGGCTCTCCTCCTCTCCAAGCCAAAGCCAAACGAACCACTGTAGTTTTACTTAGTAGTAACCCTCGAGGCAATCAATTCGATCTTGATAAGAGAAGAAGATGATCACCAGCTCCCTGTTTATTATGTAAGTGAAGCACTTTTGGTAGCTGAGACTCGCTATCCAGACATAGAAAAGCTAGCACTTTCCTTGATAACAACCTCCCAAAATTTGAGGCCATATTTCCAGGCCCATACTATACATGTGCTAACTAACTTCCATCTCAAGCAAGTGCTGTAGAAGCCAGATGCTTCGGGAAGATTATTAAAGTGGGTTGTAGAACTCAGCGAGTTTGATGTTGTGTTCAAACCAGTGGCTGCTATCAAAGGACGGACCTTAGCAAATTTTGTGGCAAAGTTCACTCCTATTCCAGAAATGGAAGTGGATATAGAACCCGCTGAACATCCCACATGGAACCTTTTTGTTGATAGATCATCAGGGGACACCAGATCAGGAGCAGGGGTGGTTCTCGTTAGTCCTAAAGAATGTAAGCTTATTTGTGCTGTAAGGTTCGGCTTAAAACCACCAACAACGCGGCATGATATGGGGGCCTTCCTCACTGGCTTCAAGTTGGCTAGGAAAGTGTAGGCAAAAAGGTTCGTGATCAGTAGTGACTCCCAGCTGGTAGTTAGCCAGGTCCATGACAATTTTTCTGCTAGAGATAAGTCGATGACCGCTTATTTGAAATTGGTTATGGAGTTCATCCCAACTTTTGAAAAATTTGAGTTGGTACAAATCCCACGCTCAGAGAATGTTCATGCCGACGTACTTTCAAAATTGGCAAGCAATAAGATTCCGAATTGCTCACTGTAATGTCCATAGAGCATCTTACTAGGCCCTCCACTACTACTTGTGAAGAGATAATGTGGGTCAAAGATACTTCATTATGGATTAAGCCAATTATATCATTTCTCAAAGACCAGAAATTATCCTCTGAAAAGATAAGGCACAGAAGCTCAGAAGGCAAACATGTGCTATACAAACGGGATTCTCATTACCCTTACTCCGATGCATAGGCGGAGAACAAGCTAACTATGTGCTTTGAGAGATTCATGAAGGGGTATGTGGCAATCACACATGAGGATAGTCCTTGGTACAAAAAATGTTGAGGCAAGGATATTATTGGCCCACATTGAAAAAGGATGCGCAGCAGTTTGCTAAAAGATATGACAAGTGTCAACGCTTCGTAACAATTTAGAGGCAGCCTTTTCAGGAGTTAAGCGTTATTTCCAGTCCCTAGCCATTTTCTAAATAGAGAATTGATCTTATAGGCCCCCTTCCTAAAGGGAGGAAGAATTCCAGCTTTTCGATCATCGCCATTGATTATTTTACCAAATGGGTAGAAGTCGAACCCTTTGCTAAAATTATCGAAGCCAATACTTCCAAATTTCTATGGAAGAACATCATTTTTAGGTGCGGAATTCCCCACTCAATTGTTTCGGACAATTGACGATAGTTCGATAATAAGATGGTCAGAAACTTATGCGAGGAGCTGGGCATTAGGAAACACTTTTCCTTCCCACATTACGCTCAGGCAAATGGACAGGTGGAAGCTGTTAACAAGACAATTAAGTTCACGTTAAAGAGAAAGTTGGATACTTCTAAAGGGGCATGTCAATGAACTACCTCAAGTCCTATAGGCCATTCGAACTACAAGCAGGATTGCTACAAGAGAAACTCATTTTTCTATGATTTACAGGGCCGAAGCCATGAGCCCAGTCGAAGTAGGTCTGCCATCTCCTCGTCGAATTCATTTCAACGAAATATCTAATGACGAGCTAAAGAGATGCAAACTAGACCTCCTTGAAAAAAGGAGGGATGACTCTCAAGCGAAATTGGCTATTTATTAGTGGAAAATGACTAGATACTACAATTTCAAAGTGAAGAAGAAGTCATTTCGTTTGAATGAATTGGTGCTTCAAATGGTCTTCTTATCTTCCGAAGAGCATGGTGCAGGAACCATTGGTTCTAATTGGGAAGGAAGAGGTTCGGCCTGAAACCATAAAATTGAAAATATGGATGGAAAGACACAACCTCATCCATGGAATGCAGAGCATTTGCGGAAGTACTACAAATAATAATATAAATATCTAGTTTGTACAATTTTTTATTCTATAAAATTGGTTTTTATTAAAGTGTTTGTGAATTAGAAATACCTCCCGAGTGACAAAAGTCCTGGGGAAAGCCTCTACATAGACGAATTGTCCCTATGCAGAGAAGTGTTGGCACTTCGACGAAGAGCTGGATCCCAAAGTGAACTACCTCCCTACTCGCAAAGTGTATCACATGCCTTTAATAGTAAAAGTTGTTAAGGAAGTCTCAGCGTGGGCGAACCGCTTAACCCCATGTTCAGGAAAGAAAGTTCGCATCTAAATTAAATTTTCACAAGGTAAAATATACTAAAACACCCCCTATTGATAAAAGTCAAAGGAGAAGCCTCTACATAGACAAGCCATCCCTACGCAGGGAAGCGTGTGCACTTCAACGACGAGCTAGGTCCAAAAATGGACCTACTATTTACTCGCGAAGTGCAGCACATGCCTTTAACAACCAAAGTTGTTAAGGATGCCTCAGTATGGGCGAACCGCTCAACCTCATACTTAGGAAAATTATACCTTATTAAATTAAATCGCTTCTTAATTTTTATTAAGTCAAGTTTCTGAAAAATAAAAAGTGCCTCTGCATAGATAAGCCGTCCCTATTCAGAGAAGCGTTGGCACTCTGACGAAGAACTGGGTCTTAAGATGAACCACCTCTGCACTTCGAAGTGTGGCACATTAAAGAAGCTCATCATAGGCGAATCGCTCAACACCATGCTTAGAAAAACAATGAAAGGCAAGTCTTTTTTAAAAACTCTGCAAGTGCTATAGAGCGTCAGTTCATAAATATTGGTTGTGTATACATTTAGAAATTTCAAAAGGTAAACGACCTTCTAACACTTGTGTAAAATTATTAGTTCAAAAGTACAATTAAAATAGAATTAGTTTGAATTACACTGATGGGCATTGTAATGCATGAAGTAGAAAAAGTAAATAACACAAACACATAAGTAAAAAGAATTTTATTTATTCAATAAATATTTACAATGGTTGGCCGAGGCCGTTTACAAAGAAAATGCAAAAAAGCTTATCACCTATACAGGTGGGGGGAGGGAGATCTACAAAAGGGACTATTGCATTGAGAGCTACGACCTCACAAGTTTCCTCAGCGGCATCATCTTTAATCTCGATCATGTGGCTACCCTATGTTGGAGTTTGAGGCTCTTGCTCTCCTTCTTCCAAAAACTCTAACGTTAACTCAGAAGTGTTAAAGGTTTGAGATTTGATTTCAATCCACTCTACCATCTCGGTATAGGTGTACCTCTGCTAGTACTTAGCAAAACTTTGGTACGCCTCAGTCAAGTGAAAGTTGGCGATGTAATGCTTTACATCATCCTCACCGACTAATTTAGCCTCCTGCTTCGCCGTCTCAACTTTCGGCGATCTTATTGTTCAGCCCCTCACCTACTACTTCAAAGCAGCATTCTCCTTATTAGCCTTCTCCAGGGCCTCAGCCGCCAGCTTCTAATGGGCATCAGAAGTCTCTATTCACTTCATCAAAGAGGCTACACTTTGAGACAGGTGGACCTCCTTTTTCAAGTTCTCAATTTCTGCTAAGGCAGAAGCGAGGTTCATGAACTCTTCAGCTTGCTGCTTCTTCAACATCTCAGTCTCGACCTTCGCTTTGCTCACAGCCTCCTCGGCTTGAGAGACTTTATTTAAGAATTCTCTATTTACATTGAAGCTTTTTTTAAGAGGGCTTCAGCCTCTATGGCCATGCCTAAGGCCCTCTGTGCCTGGCTCACCATGCAGGAGAACATGTCCACGGTGTTTTTGGTCTCAACAAAAGTTTGCCACTTCTCCGTCGAGTACTTTTGAAAATTGGCAGTTGCAGTTTGAATTTCAGGATAAGGCAAGGCAAGAGCTTCCGGAGACAGTTCGTCGCTCCTCTTCTTTAGGGGGGAGGGGTTTGGTTCTTAGAGGAGCATCGAAAGTGGTGGAGTCGCTTGGAGTCCTCGTCTTTTTATAAGGATCCTATCATAGGAGCTCCACGGCATTTGGCCTCTTCTACCCCCTTGTGGCTGCAACGATAAAGGCTACCATCAATTTCTCTCTCGTGGGGACCTCGGATCGTGGAAGTGGGGTGTTTTTCAATCCACCCTCTCAAGTGGTCGAGAAATGGTGCTTTCTTATAGGGACCTCCTCCATTATTTTCTTCCATTTATCCTTCTCGAGCGGTCGCCCGTCCCCTTCTTGGCTGCCATCCTCACGACTGACTCTTTTTGCTTGGTCCTTCACCTGTTTGGCTAAAGCCCTTTTATCCAAGCAGTGGAGGTGGCAGCCAGTATAGTGGCCATGTCAGGCCAGTATAGTGGCCATGATTATGTAAAGAAGCAAATAAGATTTATTGTGAAAATGAACACTACATCTTCGGGCCATAATATGTAACTATTTAAAGAATCATCTGGAAAGGATCAGACGCTCAAATTCACGAGAGGATGATGAATATCGTTATATGTCCGCAATAACCTCCCACTCTCCCTGGCTGAGCTCGGACCATTCAAAACCATTAATAATCACACCCTGCAAAACATTAGAAAAAGGTTAACACCATAATCATTAATACTTGGAAATCAAAATGTAGATACAGCACTCTCGAACTTCAGAGTTGGAGGTCGAAACTCTCACGTGGGGGACTGTGTCACCCTCGCATTCCAACCACTTTCCCCTTACCCAAAACCACATCTCCTTCCATCCTATGATGGATGAGAGAAGGCCTAAGACAAGGAGGAATGTGACCACCACAGACATAAGGAATACCATCTATTTGAATCCCATTTCCCCATGGCCCGAGGTTGGAAATGGTTTGAAAGACATGGAGGGGCATGTCCTCTCCAAGGGAAGTCTCATTCCATAGAAAATAGGTTTCCACTAATTGGGCCTAAGCATTGGGGATGAGCTGGGTAGGACCCAGCCCGTACAACCTCAAAACAGCCCTAAAAATGGATGGATGGGCAGCCAAAGGTCTGTCTTCAGAAGGAACTCACTTACAGCAACACAGCCCTGTCTAGGAAAACAAGCTCGCTCGTTAGGAGTAGGGGACAAAAGCTCTATGTCATATGGGATACGATATTTTTCCCTAAGATTTGCTAAGTGTGATAGATTTACGGTTGAAGAGATTTTGGCTGTCCCCAAGCTATCTCGTTGTTTCTGCTACCCTCCCCGGAAGGCAAAACACTCTGTCGACTTGGATGGCTTGAACCAAGTCGTCCGTATTAGTTATTTGTACACTCATCTCAGCAGCTACTTCACTAAGATCTATATCCCCCTGTAGAGTATAAATGTGCCATTGATTTTTAGAAGTTAAAGTTTTAAGATACTTACGAATTAAATGGATGAATTGTGAAAGAGAATCACCGGAAATGAGAAGATTTTGTAAGAAGAAAGAAAAAAAATGAGAGATTTTGGAAAATGAGAAGGGATCTTTCCGCAATCTAAGAAAAGAAATACAAAATAGCCTTGTAAGCATCTTTTCTAACATACATTCAAGAGGAAAAATTTTCCATATATCATCTTGCTTGTTCCATATTTATTAACTTGATCTTTAGCGGATAGTGATAGGCATTTGATTGGTGATTGTTGTTAGCGTAATTATCTTTGTTTCACCAGTCGATGCTCAAACACTTGTGTCTCACGTCGTGAAACGTCTCCTGCATTCACGTTTTCCTCGCTTCCTTCCAGCACTATGGACAAAACTCGTCGGAACTTGCCTGGGTTGGCGTGAGAAGGCTCGACATCTGTTGTCCACGTCAACGTTACATTTTTCGGGATCAACAAAAAGTATTTGGGTTATATTTCAATATTGAGTTTCCAACTCAAAGTGTTTAGCATGGCAAATTTAATTCTCAAATTTTTAAAAGATTAGAAACTCTTCAAAAGATTCGTACACCAAGGATGAAATAGGCCCTACTCCAGTTGAAGTTTTGTTGCAACTGCATGCGTGGCCCGAATCCGTGTGTGGTTCATTCAGTTATATGTCGACGGGTCTGTGTGTGGCCATAAGACTAGTTTGAACAATCAGTGTAAAAAAACTATTAAGAAAAACAAGATAGATTCAATATAGAATATATTGAAGGAACATGATGAAGGAAAACATGTAGAACACTTATTATTCATCAAAAGCTCAAGTAATACTTTGAGTACATTGATCTATTTATAGACNTAACAAACTAAAGAAGGAACTAGAAAAAGCTAGAATCTGGAAGAAGAGCTACTGAACGTAATCTGCTGTGCTGATCTAGAGAAAAGAATCTGCTAATATGTTGAACTTGCATATATTCCAACACTCCCCCCTCAAGATTGAACATCTTGAATTGTAGAAAGAAGCTGTTGGAAGAACGCAACTTGGAGAAGAGCTAGAGAAGATGCTGGGAACACCAGTTGAAAGAGCATCCATGGCTCTGAACCGGGGATTTGCTGAAGACATCATCACCATTGATGAGTGAAATGAAAACTGGAAATGCCAAACACCAGTTCAATCTCCAAACCTCTCGCTAGTGGGAACCTTTGTCGAACACCTTAAAGGATGGCTGAAGAACAGAGGCTGGAAGAATCAATTCTGAGAAGGAAGAGGCTGGAAGAGGAGAATGAATTAAAATTCCAGCTGGTTGCTGCCAGCACAGGATTCATCAGCTTATTCAGCAAGCATCGACGACTCAGCAGTCTTCCAACTTATTCCAGTCCAATTGCATACGATCTTGATCCGGATTTTACTGAATCCATTACTGCAGATTCAACAGAACAGATGACGATCGAGAATCAGAGAAGCATACTGTGGAAGCACAAAGTGCTCTGATACCATATTAAGAAAGTAAAAGATAGATTCAATATAGAATATATTGAAGGAACTTGATGAAGGAAAACATGTAGAACACTTATTATTCATCAAAAGCTCAAGTAACACTTTGAGTACATTGATCTATTTAT
>CAIGRT010214355.1:0-17982 GCA_903798405.1 Fraxinus platypoda
TTCGATGATCGATAGGTGGTTGCGGTGCAGGCGGTGTGGCAGTGGTTATTGTGGTGGTGTGGCAGGGCAAACGACGGTGGTGGTGGTTTTTTGGGTGTTGCGGTGGTGATGGTTGTGGTGGTATTGTAACAGGGGCGACGGTAGTGGTTTGGGTGGTGTTGTGGCGGGGGTGGGATAGTATTTGTGACCAATTGTTTGGTGGTTTATGACCAAACATTGGTGGAGGATCGGGGTGGGGTGTTAGGTGTATGTAACCGACATTTTTGTTCATTGTGACCTATTGATAAATTGTGATCTATAATGTTTTGATCAGTGACCAATGAATTAAATTGTGACCAATTAATTTGATGTTTTGTGATCTCGAAATAATTTGTGACCAATTAATTTGATATTTTGTGATCGTAAAATAAGTGACTTTAAAATTTTGTGATTTGTAACCGATGAACAAATTGCGACCTTTAAATTTTTAATTTGTGACCGATGAACGAACTGTGACCTATAAAATTTTTGATTTGTGACCAAATTGCATAAATCTGTGACCTTTATATATTTATTAATAAAATATATAATTAATTAATTAAATCATAAATAAATTTTAACGAAAACCTGATTTTTGAAATTTAAAACCTCTTCCCTTAGTTTTGAAATGGTGTATACTAAAAACCTGATTTATGTATTGTTCCCAATCAAAATTCACTAAAATGGAGCCCAAAACCAAATCAATTTCCCCAAGCCAAACCGAGGCTCATGAGCGGGGAGTCACGAGCAGCTGCCGGGGAGAAAGAGAGCGATTAGAGACCGGTTGTGTGACGCTGGTGAGAAAGAGTGATGGGACCGACGGTCGGCTGTTAACAGGTAAGGCGATGGTCGAGTTGGTTGTTGGTGACGGCGCGCGAAGATTGGCAAGCGAGAGACAGCGAGCAGCGGGGTTGATTGCGGTGCGTGAGACAGAGTTGGGCCTGGTAAATTTTGGAGGTTGGTACTACTGTGGGTTTAGATGCAGCCGGTAAGTCTTAGGTCTCTGTCAGCGGCGGGACTTAGTTTGGTGTTGCGAATTTTGGTAATTGGTTATGGTTTTGGTTTTGGTTTTAGGTGGGAACAGTATGTGCTTTCTATTGATGGGTATTTTTTTTTTGTTGTAGCGGATTGATTTTTTTATAGTTGGTGGTGAGATTTATGGGTTGGTTTAGTTGGAGAAGGCGAAGGGTAATTTTTGGGTTTTTGGGTGTTTTTTGGAGTGACGGTGTTTTGCACTTTGGGCGATAGTTTGTCGTTCGTGGTTGTAGATGCTGGCGAATGAGGAAGCCCGATTATGGTTGCGGTAATTGCGGTTGCTGACTTGGTGGGTTGGAAGTTGATGTACGTAGACAGGCGGTGGTGGGCTGTGGTTTGGTGGAATAGATGGATAGTTTCAATTGTTCGAGTTGTAGTTTGGGTAGCTGTTGCAATTGTTGGAGAGGGTGATGGCAGCCGACTGGTTTCACAGCGATGGTGGGCTGTGGTTGAGAGCTGTGTAAACGAACCCAAGTTTAGCTCTGATATTAATTTGATGTAGGATGAATTTGAACTCAAGCCAAGAAGAAGATAAAACCAGAAGAAGAAGAAGAAGAGAATGAAGAAGCCGTTAGAGAAGAAAGAGAAACGTAGGGAAAAGGGAAAACGTGGCAACGACCAATCTTAATTTTCATCAAATCATTAATTGTCCCAACTACTATGAAAATGTTCAATAAATAGTAAAAACATAACCTACTATCAACAAGATTGGGCAAACTCACTACTACAAACCCAATAATAATAAAAACGCAATTAATAAAAATCAACAATAAAATAAATCGTGATGTCCGCATCAACCGAGTTTCGCACTTTGTCACTACTTACTCATCGAACTTTTAAAATTGTCCCATTAGCCACTGAACTTTACTCTATCAATGCCTATTACTCACCGGGTGAATGCCATCTCATTTAATGTTGACATAGAAGACATAAATTTATTCTGGCTGGTTAACTTCTTCCAAATTTTAGGGTGTGTTTGTCTCCCATTATTGAGAAAAAAATAGAGTAATGAATAGAATTTTTTGGAGAATGTGTGGTTGAAATTTAAAGTAACTTTATTGGTTTGTGTGTAGAATATTTTATTGGGTGAATGTGTGGTGGAAAATCTTACTTTAGCAAATAATTTTTTGGAATAATGATAGACAAATAGGGGCTAATTGTTTTGCCAACTCAGCACCACGTCACATCGGCAAACACGCATTTATCAACATTTCACTCTGCGACTTTCCCAACAAGTAATTCTATTTGGTTCCACTGAAATCCGAAATTATAATCTCAATCCACGTGACTTTAATAATGATTGATGAAATTAAAGGAAAATGCTGAATGTCCCGACTTAATGACCGGGACATTTGACAGGGTGCCAAGGTGGCGCCCTGTTATTGCAATTGTATGGTGCCGCCTCGGCACCTGTGAGGCGCCTGTATTTTGGCCCGGTCATTGAGCCAGGCCATATAGCATCGTTCGAAATTAAATAAGCACCTATTATTTAGCGCATGATCTAGCTCGGGGGTTTTAACCCGAAAAGGGGAGCATTACTCCTTCCCAATTGATTTGAAACCCTCAAATCCTTGAAATCCAGAAATTCCCCAGATCGATTTCTGCCAAGCTCCACTCCAAAACTCCCAAATCCTTGAAATCCACCCGACATTCGAAACCTTAAATCAATTACCCAAGCTCCACCCCGTTGTTGGCAACCACTAGAAGAGGCCAACCCAAGCGTGAGGAAGCAGCACCCATTTCATTTCTGTACTTCGAGCAAAGACTCATTGGCGTGCGACCGGCTGAAGGTGAATTCGAAAAGCCTTTTTTTTGTTCGTGTAATTTGAAACTTCAATTGGATTTGTGATTTAGCCCGTACGAAATGCAATTTTTGATCCGTTTGGGTGTAGACTGGGGAACTTTCTGCTGATATTATTGTGCATTGTGATTGTACAGTTACTTTTTTGAGTGGAATTTTGATGGATTTGGAAAAAGTGCGCATTTTAGAGATTTCTGTCTATGTTTTATGTTGTCTTATATAGAGAGTACAAACATAATATTGTTGGTTTACATTTTAAGATTCTACTATGGATACTAATGTCAGAAAACTGTCTTAAATGGGTGGAATTATTGTTTGCTGAATATCTGTTCTAATGGTGCTAAGTCACGAAATTGTTAGTTCAATTGACAGCAAGTAAAAGCAATTTTTGATGTAATCTCCTGTCTATTCTAAGTTAGATTGTAATGTACTAGACATTAAAACTGATCCTGTTACTATTTTGTGATTTGGTTGTCTTATAGGAAAGATAAGCACAACTTGCATTTGGCACTAAGTTTGTTTTGTGAGCTAATTTTACATTTTTTCTTCAAGAACTCAAAACGAGTGGGATTCGAATTTTACTGTCATATATATTCATATTACTATATAAGCATTTAGAAGTCCTCAAGTAGTTAATCATTTTTGAAGTTGGATGAGTAAGAAGCAAACTAATTACTCATGAAATTCTCTGAGTTATGACTACTTGGGAATCCTCATTTCACAATTTGTTGAAATTTATTTTTCACAGGGTTAGAATATCTTCATGGGTAGACAAAGAGGAATTCTTCAAATTAGTCACCTTGTTCTCTTTTTCAGTATCCCTTTATATTTTGTTGTTTTCATATGTGGACTGTTCAGGTATAATGGGAGATAGAATATACTGAATCTGCACATTAGAAGCATTATAGATCTCAAGTAATTACAACATATTTATTCATATGCATTCCATTTGATAAGTCACATACTATGTCCTGTTCCAAACTATGTCCATTAATAGCCTCAGTGGTGTTATATACAGACCAGTAACACGAGAATATGTCGAGGGAGAAATTGGTATGGAGATTAGAAATAAGGTGGACATGTGTACCCATCCCGGTGGAGTGGCAGCGTCAATGACTGCCATCAACAAAAATGAAGCTCTCTGTCTCTCTTTCTCAATGTGTGCTAATGAGTGTTACGACTAACATTTTTAAATAAATACTTCAATTGATATTCAAAAGATAAATGTACGCCAAAATTCGATAAATAAATATACGCCAAACATAATTTAAACCGAATTTAGTGCCGATTACATATATATATAAAATACAACATCATTCATAAGTCTTTTCTCCGATTATATAGTTGCTTGACATATTCAATGAGATTGAAGGAAATAAGAAATGAAAGAAAAGAAATGCCATCACTCAAATCTTGAGAATAATCTACGACATATGGAGCATGCCTGGATAAGCTTGTAAGGTGATATAGACAACTACATGTTTCAGTATTATGTATCGACTGGCCCCATTGCAGTTAATGGAGGTAAAGATGAACCACATATACCCAAGAGAAAATACTGTGAAGGCTGTACACAAAGATACACTACGGAATTAGTGGCAAAATGTTCACTTATACATGTGCATGCAAACAAATACCCATATACATATACATGAGCAGAATGTTCACTTATTTGCTCCATACTACTACTACTGAATTAGTGGCAAAAACGTTCACTTATTTGCTCCATACTACTACTACTGATTTCTAGCAACCCAAGACAAAAACCCAGAGACACTACTAAAATTAACTGCAGTGGACCAGACAGGGACTCAAGTAGACTTCCTTCCTTGTAGCAGTCCACTTCCCTCAGCGCCGTTTGCAGCCCAATGAAACAATTTATAATGGCACCCTGTACCCAAGATATAACACCAATCAAGGATTTTATTGAAGTGGAAGAAGAAGCTTCAATCCCGACTTTGATCAAAACTTTCCAAAAACAAGAACAATTACAGTTAACATTGTTTTAAGCACTACGATATTGCTGCCGGAATACTCATTGGTTAGGCTGTGAAAAAAAAAGTTGCTAACAAAACACACTAGAATTGATATGCTTGGTGCAATGTCTGCAAACAATATGATATATTGAATTCCATACAATGCACAACTCATGGAATACGGTGATTTTTTATCACGCGAACAGCTCATGAGCTCAAAAAAATACAGCTGACAAATTCATAAATTTTGTTCAGTGAAATCACAAAAACAATTATTTAATACCAGACATCAAACTCAACATGTTCAACAGCTGATATGCACTTACCAAAATAGCAATAATGTTCCTTCTTCTTCCTGGTTCTGGCACAAACTCTTCCTAGGGTTCTAGCACAGCCTTCAATTCTAAAATTGCCCCGACGTTGTTGAGATTTTCAAAGGGTTATAAGAAATCATAGCCGGAGAAGATAATGGTTGAAATTTTAGGATGACATCGATTCATTTGCCTATAGGTTTGGGGATCGATTCTAGGGGAATTTGATTTCCGTGCAAAGAGACGAATTAGATTTCAATTGAAGTTTGTGAGTAAAAGGCGTGTTTCAATTCACAATTCTGAATGTCGTGTTTTGTTATGATGACTTGGAGCTGAGTTGGAAATTAACTTCACATTTGGAGACAATTAATTGACCACATCGTTTTTCCGTCCGCCACATCACCACATCTAATACACCCGGTGAATAATGGACATTAACGGAGTAAAGTTCAATGGCTAATGGGACAATTTTGGAAGTTCGATGAGTAAGCCGTGACATGGTACAATGTTCGGTGGCCAATGAAACATTTAACTCAGATTTGATGAATAGGTTCAAATCAAAGAATTGCTGAATTTAGATAGAGTTACGAGGGGAAAATCCCCCTTTTTAACTATTTGGTTTCTTATAGCATTCCCACAAATTTACTGATTTTGACCAAAAATAGAATTCTTCAATTTATTATTATTTTTTGGCTTTATTGGGTTTCTATTTTAATTGCTTTTTTAGAGTTTATGTGGGAACTTGTTCTTCTGTTCTGAGTGGAATAATATAATTGACATTTGGATTGCCACCAGGTGAAGGAAGCTATTTGCCACAAATAATGCTCATTGTACAACTTGCCGAGTCCACATGGGACTTTTAATTGACTATGCAAGCTCATCTATGCTATATCATCCGGTTTCATGTGCGTTTGGTTCAGCTGCATACAATCAAGAGGTGGGAAGAACTGCAATATTGAAATTCGATGTCTTCTAACTACACAAATGTGGGATTGCTGTACACGTGATTATTCTCATTGTTAAAGAGAGTTGGTTATAATTTCCTGTCCTATCTAAACTTTTGAACTTACCATATTGCATGGAATTTAAGCTTGATTTCTGAGTGCATTCTCGTTGTTTGTTAAAAGTTTACATGTTTATTTATTTTATTTAAATAATTTTGGGTTAATTAGAAGTTGTTGATCAAGAACTATGAGATAGTGTAAAAATTCTGACACCAGGTTCTCATGCTTGGCAGGTTTGTGGGTCTGGTTTTGGAGTAGGTGTGAAGAATGTTATACAGATTATCAACTAAATTGTTGAATATATCTATAGCTTCCCTTTGCAGAACTAAGCAGTTGGAGAAAGCAGAAGCTGCTATAGTTGATGGTATTAGATTAGGTGTCCTACCGGATGTGGTGACTTACAATACTCTGATTACTGGGTATTGTCGAATTGTTGGGTTTGATGCAGGTTACTCTATTCTTCACAGAATGAAAGAAGCTGGGATAAACCCAGATGTTATTACATATAATTCTTTGATGGCTGGTGCCAACAGGCAATGCTCATTATCTCGATGTTTTGATCTGCTTGAAGAGATGCTAAATATGGAAATTGTTCCTGATTTGTGGAGTTATAACACATTGATGCAGTGCTTTTTCAAATCAGAAAAACCAGACGAGGCTTACAGAGTTTTCCACAAGATTATTCTTCAGAATATCTCTCCATGTGAAACCACGTTTAACACTTTGATAAATGGACTTTGCAAGAACGGATACCTAAGTAATGCCCTTACCTTATTTAGGAATTTGCAGCGTTATGGATATATTCCTGAGATAGTGATATACAACATTCTGATCAATAGACTATTTAAGTCTGGAGAGTTCAGGGCGGCAATGAAGCTTTTTGATGAGCTTAGAGACTCAAGTTATGTCCCTAATGCGATTACTTATACCACAGTGATGAAATACTGCTTCAGACGTAATTACTTAAATAAAGGATTGGAATTTTTCTCCGAGATGAAGAATAGAGGATATACATATGATGCATTTGCATATTGCACAGTTGTTGGAGCTTTACTTAAGAAGGGTAGGATACAAGATGCTAATAAACTCATGACAGACATGATTAAGAATGGGTATGAGCTTGATATAGTGGCTTATAATACTTTTATCAATTTGTATTGTAAGGAAGGTAGACTAGAAGATCCCTACAAGTTGTTGGATACGGCAGAAGAGGGAGGATTGAAATGCGATAAGTATACTCATACTATCTTGATTGATGGTCTGTGCAAGGCAGGCAATATTGATGGTGCCAAAAGGCACCTAAACTATATGAAAATGATGGGATTTGATTGCTTAGTTGCTATGAATTGCTTTATTAACGGGCTGTGTGAAGTTGGTCAAATTGATTATGCATTGAAAATCTTTCAGTCTATGGATGTAAAGGATTCTTTTACCTATTCTTCCTTAATCCACAATCTTTGCATGGCAAGGAGGTTCCATCAAGCATCTAAACTTCTGCTATCTTGTATTAGATCTGGGATGAGAATTCTTAGATCAGACCAAAGGGCGGTTGTTAATGGTCTTAATCTTTCAGGCCTCAGGAATGATGCTACAAAACTTGCACAGGAAATTCAAATGGCCAAGTTATTGCACTATTGATTTGCTATTGCCAACTAAATATGCATTAACAGTTGGATGTTCTTTGTCAAAAAATGATCCATTTTGATACACATTTCTAGTTGATTTGATTAACTGTCCTCTTATGCAAAGTACAGATTCAAACTCTGGAAGCACTTCTCATTATCATTGACTTCATTTTTCAACATTCCCTCCTGTAATTTTTGGTGCCTGCTAAGGGTTATTATGTGGAACATCCTCCATATTCTGGAAAAAATGTTATGCCATATTTTTCAGTTAAGACTCGGAGTTTGTTTAATATCTCTTAGGAAGACATCTTTTTGGGTTTGTTTATATCTCTGAGGAAGACATCATTTTGCTATTGATTAGGACAGAAATGAACATTCTCGTGGCCCGTCCTTTCATTTGTCTATGGAGTGCTGTGATTAGGAGCATATCAACGTTTGAGAGCAGTCACTGGTAAAGAAATAACTAATGGTAAGATCTCTTTCTTAACAGGAATGATTAACACCAAAATAATTATAGTAATGGCAACTAAAGTGGGTTCTAAACATGTTTATCCTGGTGATTTTTGCTTGTTGCTCTCTAAAATTTTTCTATATTTCTGTAGAAAAGCAGGAATAATGCTGCCTTATGATTGATTCCATATCTGTACCCTTCATCTAGCTAGATGCTATGATCACTTGAGGTCGGAAGGAATTTTTATCTAGTTATCTGACAGGATATATACTGATATTCCAACAATGCCCTTCCTGTCATTGAGGATTCTTTGAACTTTGGCAAAGATGATGTGTAAATCTGATTGTATTTTGACCTGTGGCAGTCCCCAAGCTCTCCTAGCAAGTCCCACCATATTTCTAGAGAAGTTTGTTTTATTTTAGTAGTTGATTGATATTTTTCATCTTCTTACATTTAATTGAATGTTTGCTGACCAAATAAGTGTGAATCCTTTACAAGACATTCCATAAACAAAACAGAAATTAGAGTTATGTCACCACATTTGTTTTAAAAATTTTGAAGTTGCTTCTAAAATCTGTTCACGTGGGTGGAAGGTATTTGTACTTGGGTTTTTATTTAAGGATAATTCGCTTGTAGGTCACTATATGAATGCAGAACAGCCTGCCATCTTTATAAGCTATAATTGGTCACAAGCAATGATTTCTATGGTTATTCTCGGTATAATTTTTCAATTATATACGGCTATCATTGGAGCTGATTGTCAAATTTTGAAACTTTCATGTAAATACAGACCCTAAGACTGAAGTTTATTGGGAATAATGCATAGTTTATTATTGTTATTGTATGTTAAATACATGAAGCTTTAGGCCCTTTGAGTTTTAATTATCATTGTGATTACATTTGCAGAATTTCCAAAGCAGAGAATGTTGGATGGCTCAAGTTGATGGAGGTTGTGGAACTGACCTGCTTCAGGTACAGTTCTATGCAATAGATTCTTGTTGCATGTAGCCTGAAACTTGTTGGCTTGTTTAAGTGTGGGAGGAACAACAGATAGTTTAAAGTTTCGACCTCGATAGCCTAGAGTCAATTATCATCTCCAATAAGTAGCACGCTTGCGTCATCTAGACATCAAAGGTTCAGAAATGGCCGGGTCGAATTTCCTTTTCAGGGGGAATTTCGACTCACTTTTCCCAACTTTCGGAGAAGGCATCAAGGGGCTGCTGTTTTACTTTCTAATATTACAATCACTGTAGACTTTATTAACATGTTACTGGACAGCACAGGGTGATACTAAAAAAGAAAAGATGGCACATCTCCATATTGGCATAAGTTGGAGGTTCTGTCCTGCTTCAGGTACTATTTTATCAAAAGTTTAGACCTCGATAGCATAGAGTTAATGACCATCTCCCTAAGTAGCATAATTGCCATGTCTAGACATCAAAGGTTCGGAAATGGCTAGGTTGAATTTCCTTTTCAGGGGGGATTTCGACACTTTTGCCAACTTTTGGAAACAGGCATCAAGGGGCTCTTTTTATACTCTCGAATATTACAATCACAATAGACGTTATTGACATGTCACTGGACGTATTTGACAATACTAAAGAAGAGAAAGATGCTAAAATCTTTGACGACACATTGTTGGCACATCTCAAAGTTGGCATATGCTGTTTGTGTACTCATCTGTGTCACCACTGGCATGCTTGATAAAGTGGAATGGACATTACAAAGCTAAGATTTTGGACAAAATATTATTGTTATATATTCAATCTATGTTGTTTGTGTACTATCCTATCTATGTTACAATCACTGCATATATTATTGGCATATTTTGTAAGGTAGACTAGACATTCAGTGACAATAATAAAAGATATGTAGAATTAAAAGGGTTAATTTTGTAGGGCTAATCCCAGTGATCATGTAATTATATTTAGCTATATTTAGTTTCATATTTTTCTGTGATTTGGTTAGATAGGTTAGACATAGTAGTTTCCTAAATTAGTGGCTAGAATTAAGGAATGTAAATCAACATGTGATTTCTCTTCCTGTCTGTGTATATATTCAGCATTCTCTATGATTAATAAATAAGTTATTTCACCATCTTTTCCTGTATGGTATCAGAGACGCCCCTGAAACCCTAAATCTGAGATGGCCTCCGGAAAAGATTCTTCATCTGATGTAACCTCTACTGCAGAGGACGTCGTCTCTACCTTTCATGGAAATTCCGAACATTCCATCATTCCCATCACTGGGCATAAACTCAATGGGTAGAACTATCTCCAGTGGTCCCAATCGACCATGATGTATATCATCGGCAAGGGGAAAGATAACTATCTCACAGGAACTGCAAAGCCACCATCCACGGCTGATCCCAAATTCAAGAGGTGGAAATCTGAAAATTACATGGTCATGTCCTGGCTAATCAACACAATGGATGTCGAGATTGGCCAAAACTTCATGTTATATTCAACTGCAAAAGAAATCTGGGATAGTGTGAAAGAAACCTATTCAGGCAATGAAAATACCTCTGAACTTTTTGAAATCAAAGGAACTCTCCATAATCTTCGACAAGGTGATAATTCTGTGACTCATTACTTCAACCTCCTCACTCGATATTGGCAGCAACTTGACATGTTTGAAGATATCTCGTGGGAGTGTCCTCAAGACGGAAAGAAATACCGCACTATTGTGGAGAAAGAAAGAATTTTTAAGTTCTTACTTGGCCTAAACAAAGATCTTGATGAAGTAAGAGGAAGAATTTTGGGAACCAAACCTCTGCCTTCTCTCCGTGAATCATTCTCAGAGGTCAAAAGAGAAAAAAGTAGAAGGAAGGTCACGATGGGAACTCAAGGGATCACTGTCCCAACTGAAGGCTCTGCCCTTACCTCTCATGGAGACAACAATCAAGGAAGTGACAATCGCCCTCACAAAGGAAGACCATGGTGTGATTACTGTCATCAGCCTGGACACCTTCGGGAAAAGTGCTGGAAACTCCATGGTAAACCCGCTGATTGGAAACCAAACAGGTTGAATTCTTACTGTAAAAGTCGTGGCTTCTCTGCCACTGCTGATGACCAATCTGTGCCTGAATCCTCAATATTCAGCAAAGAACAACTTGATCTCCTTCAGAAAATGTTCAACCAAACACAAGTGAGTACTAATGTCATCGGATTGGGTTCCATAGCCCAGAAGGGTACGTTTTCAAGTGCTCTTAACAACAAAGCTGAGAAAAACAGGCCCTTGGATAATTGACTCAGGGGCTTCCGATCATATGACTGGTGATGCCTCCTTATTCCACTCTTACTTACCGTGTTCTGGAAATCATACAGTGCGCATTGCAGATGGTTCCTTATCCACAGTTTCCGGAATTGGAACCATTATTATTTCTAAACACATTGTTCTTAGTTCTGTCCTATTGGTTCCAAAGCTATCTTGCAACCTATTATCAATTTGCAAACTCACAAAAGATCTTAATTGTATTGCTGAATTCTTTCCTACTCATTGCATATTTCAGGAACGGGACTCGGGGAGGATGATTGGCAATGCTGAGGAGTGTGCGGGCCTCTATCTCTTCAAGTCAGGCGAGGCTACTGGAATTCAAACTACTACACCAGCCTTAGTGAGTCAGTCCAATAAGAATTCTATGTCTGTTCTTGTTTCGACCTATGACAATAATAGTGCAATCATGTTGTGGCACTTCAGATTAGGTCATCCCAATTTTATGTATGTGTCAAAGTTGTTTCCATCATTATTTATTAATAAAAATCCAAGTTTATTCCAGTGTGAAATCTGCCAATTTGCTAAACATGTAAGAAGTTCATTCCCTGCACATAAATATCAACCTTCATATCCATTTTCAATTATACACAGTGACATTTGGGGTCCCTCTCGAGTTAAAAATATTTCTGGAGCACGATGGTTCATCTCTTTTGTTGATGATCATAGTAGAGTCACTTGGGTATTTTTTATGAAAGAAAAATCTGAGGCAAGTCAAATTTTCAAGAAATTTCACTCCATGATTAAAAATCCATTCCAAACCAATATTCAAATTTTGAGAACTGACAATGCTAAAGAGTACTTCAACTCCATCCTTGGTACTTTTCTTACTGAGAAGGGCATAATCCATCAAAGCTCATGCATTGATACCCCACAGCAAAATGGGAGAGTTGAACGTAAAAATCGTCACCTACTAGAAGTTGCCCGTGCTCTTATGTTCACATCTAATCTTCCAAAGCATTTCTGGGGAGATGCTATTCTTACCGCTGCATATTTGATTAATCGAATGCCCTCTCGTGTCCTCCAATTCTACACTCCGAGTCAAATTCTCACCAAAGCATACCCATCCACACAGCTAATCTCCAAGTTACCACTAAAGGTTTTTGGGTGCTCAGCATTTGTTCATGTTCCACCACATCTTCGCAGTAAACTTGATCCGAAGGCCATTAAATGTGTATTTCTTGGGTATTCCCCTACTCAAAAAGGGTACAAATGTTACTCTCCCGAAATAACGAAATTCTTTACGACTATGGATGTAACATTCTTTGAAAATCAATCTTTCTACCCCAAAACTCATATTCAGGGGGAGATTTCTGACATTAGAAGAGGAGAAGAATATCTGTTTTAGGACCTAGAACCTATCCCATCTACGGCAATACCACCTGATCCGGTTACATCCATATCACCTGAGCCAACCTTGCCTCCCTCTCCTCCCTCTCCTCAGTTTTCAATCGAACCTGTCATCAAATCCCCAACTCTAAGTGCAGGTGGAAAAGGCAAAGAACTCCAAGTTTACTCCAGAAGGTCAAAAACTGATAAGGAGATAGAGAATCAAACTCTTCCCGAGCATGGCCAAACATCTACTCCAAGTTCTGACCCTGCGGATTCAGGTAACATCGAAAATTCATCTGATTCTATTTCCTTATCATATGATGATCTTGAGGTTCCCATTGCACAAAGGAAAGGAGTCAGGTCTTGTACTCGACACCCCATATCCAATTTCGTGTCATACAACAATCTTTCACCTGTATATCATGCCTTCATTTCTAATCTGTCACTTATAAAGATTCCAAACAGTGTTCAAGAGGCCATGAAATGTCAAAAATGGAAAGAAGCCATAAATGAAGAGATGTGGGCTCTCAACAAAAATGGCACATGGGTTCTCACATAACTTCCAAAAGGAAAAAGACCGGTCGGTTGTAAATGGATCTTCAATGTAAAATACAATGCAGATGGAAGCTTAGACAGATACAAGGCCAGGTTAGTAGCGAAAGGCTACACCCAAACATATGGAATCGATTATCAAGAGACATTCGCCCCTGTTGCCAAACTAAATACAGTTCGGGTCCTCTTATCTTTGGCCTCAAACTTAGACCGGCCACTTCATCAACTAGACATTAAGAATGCCTTCCTGAATGGGGACCTAGAAGAAGAAGTCTATATGGAGATTCCACCAGGGTTTGAAAGGAAAGAAAATTCCAACCTAGTGTGTAAATTGAAGAAATCATTGTACGGATTGAAACAATCACCAAGAGCATGGTTTGAACGGTTCACGAGAGTTGTGAAGAAATATGGTTACTCACAGGGACAATCTGACCATACTCTCTTTATCAAACACTTACCTGATGGGAAGCTCACTCTTCTCATTGTATACGTGGATGACATCATTGTCACAGGGAACAATCATGACGAGATGAGTCAGTTAAAGTCTATTATTGCATCAGAATTTGAGATTAAGGATCTCGAAAATCTAAAATACTTTCTCGGCATGGAAGTGGCCCGCTCAAGCAAGGGAATAACTATTTCCCAAAGAAAATACACCCTTGACCTGCTTACGGAGACAGGTATGCTCGGCTGTAAACCGGCGGATACTCCTATGGACTCAATGCATAAGATTGGGATGAAGGAAGGTAGTGCTCCAGTTGACAAAGGAAGATATCAACGACTAGTGGGAAGACTAATTTCTTTATCTCACACCAGACCTGATATCGGATTCTCCGTGAGTGTTGTTAGCCAATTCATGAATAATCCTACCGAGGAACATATGGAAGCTGTATATCGAATACTCAGATATTTGAAAATGACACCAGGCGAAGGACTATTCTTTAAAAAGGGGAACAACAAAGGCATTGAAGTATACTCGGACGCAGAGTGAGCAGGGTCCATAACTGATCGCCGATCTACTTCTGGTTATTGCACCTATGTATGGGGAAATTTAGTTACTTGGCGAAGCAAAAAACAATCTGTAGTAGCTAGGAGCAGTGCACAAGCGGAATTTCGAGCTATGGCCCTTAGCATATGCGAGGTCATATGGCTAAAAAGACTCCTAGATGAACTAAAAATCTCATGTGATGACCCAATTAAAATGTATTGTGATAATCTAGCTGCCATCAGCATAACAAAAAATCCGGTTCATCATGACAGAACAAAGCACGTGGAGATTGACAGACATTTTATCAAGGAGAAAATAGAAGAGGGAATCATCAAGATGATCTATACTCCTACACGTCTTCAGACTGCAGATATTCTTACAAAGGCCCTTCCAAGAATCAACTTCGATCATCTAGTTTGCAAGCTGGGAATGATCAATATCTATTACCCAGCTTGAGGGGGAGTGTAGAATTAAAAGGGTTAATTTTGTAGGGCTAATCCCAGTGATCATGTAATTATATTTAGCTATATTTAGTTTCATATTTTTCTGTGATTTGGTTAGATAGGTTAGACATAGTAGTTTCCTAAATTAGTGGCTAGAATTAAGGAATGTAAATCAACATGTGATTTCTCTTCCTGTATGTGTATATATTCAGCATTCTCTATGATTAATAAATAAGTTATTTCACCATCTTTCCCTGTAAAAAAAGAAGTAAAAATCTTGGACAGAGATAATTGGCATATAGAAATTTTCTTTATAGCTTTGTTTGATGGACATTGGACTGTGATCTGACTTTTATTAGATAATATGAAAGTGAGCTTAATGAAGTTAATAGATATGAAAGTGGAACTATGAATGTTATTACATTATCTGCTAATCGAGTTATTGACTAAAATGTATTTCATGAAGTTTCTCTAATATTGTATCTTAAATAGCTTTTTTAGAGCATCTCCAACAAATTCTCTAAATACAAAATACTCTCTATTTTAGAGAGTCGATGCTTAAAAATAAACTCTATGAGACTCTATTTTAACTTTTTAAAATAAAATGTGGATTTGACTCTCTAAATTTAGAGAGCCAAACTCACTCTCTATTCTTAATTAACAATATTTGCATTTAATAAATTACAAATTTCAATACTCCACAATTTTTAAATTATTCAAATCACATTTGAATTAGTTGGCCATTAACACATAAATTATTATGTTAAATAAGAGATGAGAAGAAATCAATACATGTTCACCGAAAAAGACGAAATAAAGAGTCGAAATAGAGAGTTTGTTGGAGTGCATAAAATAAATAATCTCTAAAATTAAAGATGTTCTATATTATGCATAAAATGTTTTTTATAGTGGGTATTAACTGATGAATATACCAGTATCTTTCATCTATTGTTGATATTTTAGATTTTTATTTTTAGATTCATTGACAAAATCTGATTAATTGAATGTGTTTGATGTAAGGTTTTTTTTTTTAATTAATTCCAAACATTACATACTTGATACTACTACGAATCTTAGGGGCAATTGCATAATTCTTGTCTATCATAATTTTGCTCTACATTATGTTAGATGATAGGATTTTTATTTTTTTTCAGTAATGCTCTAGCCTTTCTGGTTTGTGTAAAAATATGAGTTTATCGGAATGTTGTATTTAAAAAACTGTAGAAAACAGTTAGGGTCCGTTTGATTGTAAGGATGGAATTTGGGTGGAAAGAAAATGAATTTCAAGAAATTAAATTGCTTAGAATTCATTTAACTGGGAATTGTCAATTAATTGTGTTTGATTGGTATAATTAATTGAGTTTATCGGAATGTTGTATTAAAAAAAAACAGTAGAAAACAGTTAATTCATTTGTTCAAGCTTATTTTTTACTTTTCAACTGAGTTTGTCTATTACGTCCATATTAGTTATTTTCTTTTAAATTGTGGAACTTTCTGTGCTGGTTTCAGAACCTACAGATACAAGACGTGAGTAGGAGATCACACTTTTAGCTGTCACAACCATGTAGGATTTCGCTTCAAGCATGCAGATAACAATTGTGGAGCAATCTGATAGTGAGTATGATGGAAACGGTGTGGTTGTGACATGGGATGGCTTGGATTTCAGTACTCGAAAATTAAATATTTCAGGATAAGAAATTAATGAAGGGTAGCATACCCTTTTATGCCATAAAGAATAACTTTCAGTATAGGGTTTACAAGTCCAACCATGTTGTGAATGTTGTCGTTGCTTACGATTATAAGATAGAAAAACATATTTGTGATAATACATATTTTTCAACTATTGAACCACTCCAGTACACATTATTTAACAGTTTGACATCACATAATAATTGTATGGTTGCTAACGTTATTTTCATTTATTAGGTATCAGCGTCAAACTATTTCTTGTACCGAGCGTCGGACAAAAACGCCCAACATATTGTTGATTTGATGAAAATGAAGTACACTTGCAACAGTTCCAGTACGATGGACTACCATGTCAACACGTGTTAGCTGCGATTGGATAAAAACCCAAACAACCGTACAAATATTGTTCCACGTATCATACAAAAGAGTCATATGTTGATACATACGCTGGTGGCATAATTCAACTTGGGGACCGTTTATAGTGAAATTACGATCTAGTAATTTCTTAGTGGTTGTCATTTTCAAATTCATATACTGCCAGCATTTGAAACTTGCAAGACCCTTTTTTCGAAGAACAATTAAGGACATCTCCAAGAGACTCTTTAAACATGAGATGTTTGCTATTTAAAGAGTCAACCTCTTTATATTAACATATAAAATTTTAGAGAGTGAATTTGGCTATTCAATTCACTCTCTATAATTAAATGCATTCAAAGTGTTTCAATTTTTAATGTAGGAAAATAATAAAATAATATTAAAAAAAAAGCTATTTAAAATAAAAGATAAAGAAAAATAATAAATATTTTTTTAGTGTAATAAAATTAAGTGTTAAATATAAAGAGGTTGTTGGAGTGCTTCAAAATTTTAACTTTCTAAATATATAGATGCTCTCCAAATGATAAAGAGAGTATCTTGGAGATGCTCTTAGAGGAAAAATATTTTTATGATTGATTTGAACTAATAAGATGGTTAAAGAAATTCTACTAATTTGGGTTGATTAGTAGGAAGGGTAATGTTTTTTCATTTGAAGATGTCAAGATACTATATTTTTCACGTGTTAACGTTGATCTAATTGACTTCACTGCTAGAATATAAGGTAATTCTGTTTGTCCAGATACAGTGTGTGGCAACATTGACAATGATGTTCTAGAAGAATTATGACAATTGAATTATCATGTTTCGGGGAAGATTTACTATAATCCTGGTTGTTTGTTGCTTCTCCGTTCGATATATGATAATCTCTTTAATGCATTTTTGGAAGAGAAAAAGAACTTCAATTCTAATTTAGTTCAAATGTGCAAGGTTAAGCAAGCAAATATAGGAGGTGTTTCACATGAAAATCGAGGCTCGCTAACAATTAAAAGATGATTCAGACGATTGTGTAAGGAACAAACCTCTCCAGACAAAGTCCCAACGATGAGTGTTTTATTGATGAGGATTACAATTGGAAAGAAACAGAATGCCTCAAAGGGGCGCAAGCACAC
>CAIGRT010214371.1:0-12494 GCA_903798405.1 Fraxinus platypoda
AGATAAGGATGATGCCTTATGAATAATAACAAACTCTCCTCTTTTATATATTGTAGTGATAATAAATCATGTATTACAATTGGAGATGTTGCAACAATTAGTATCGACTAAGAGTTAGAACTAAATTGTTTTTATCATATTGTTTTATTGTAAGAATTAGAATTGTAAAACTTTGATATATATATATATATATAATGATGTTAATATTTATTTTTTAAAATGAGATTTTAAATTAATATTAGTGATTTAATTTGTTCATATATTTTTTTTTTGACTTGTTAAATCGTGATTTTAAATCAAATCAAATCGAAAAAAAATGATTTGATTTGATTTGATTTGGTTTGAAAAATTTTCAAATCATTTTAGATAGTTCAATTTGAAATTTTTTCATAAATTGTTGAAATCAAACCGTGTTCATGTCTAATTTTTAGGGTGAAATGGACAACTTGGTGTTGGTGGAGATATTTTCCCCATACTCTATTGGTGGAAGAAAATGAGTTGCTACTTGCTATGTTCTCCTTGATGGATTGGACATTGGAAGGAGTCCATAACATGAACTTCTTTCATATGATAATGATTGTTGTATAGAAACTTGAATTTAATGAGTTCCATATCGATTAACATCGAATCTCATAATTCACAAAAACGATTAAATTGAATCACATTCTAATTTTAAGTGGATCGTACTTGACTAAAATATTGGGTCACATTTTAAGGAAATGATTAAGTGGATACGGGCTTTCTTAAGTGGACCAAACATGAAACGCTGGTCAATAAAGGTGGATATGGTATGCGGGTCCACAATATGGATCAAGTCAGGGTCGTCATCATTGAAATGTTGGAGAACCAATCGAAAATGCCAATTAATTATTTGAAATGACTTCAAATGAACATCTCTAGTCTCTGTCTAATTATGCATCCTTGTCTTCAATAAATCATATTTCCTCAAATGTTTAATACTTTTTCATTAACTGAACTATTTTTTCTTGAAGATCGCGTCACCTTTTTTTTCATATAATTAAACAATTCTTTGGATATAGACGATTACTCTTGCTTGTCATAAATAATTCGGATACAAGAATTATGCAATAGAAGAATTTCAAAATTCTTGATAAGAATTAAAACTTGACCAAGCGAGTCTAGGCTATACCTTAAAAATCCGATGTTGTACCTCGGACATGCTCGTTCCTTCACTTGAGTGTGTCATGCCGAGCAACAGAGGTCAAGCCAGGATGCTTCTTGGATTTGCCCATGATGGCCAAGGCTAGCCTGGCACATGTTACAAAAAAAGAAAAAGGAAAAAAGGTGTGTCAACCTTACATAATTCTTTTAACATCTCTAATTTTCAATAAATTTGAAACTCGATCCTCACGTGACGATGTATAGTAACAAAAGAATATATGGTTTGATAATTCGAAATACACTAAAATTCTAGGAAAACATTTTAAATAATTTCCTGTCGAGACCAATTCTCAACAAATCCTCTCTCCGGCGGGGCATACTTATTTTGTAAGGTCTTTCTTATGGCAAAAATTAGAATAACCAAATTGGTTTAGAAAGAATAAACCCGATAACCAAGCACTCCTATCCCAAAATTAAAGATCACGGATTTTCTTTTAACGTTAAGGCTTCATGAAGAAAGGAACATTCTGAAAATCTCTTTGAACAATAAATACATATTACGAAATTCTTCGTCTCTTTTCTTTTCACTCTTAAAAGTTTTTATCTTGTATAAAATTTATGAAAACTAAATTTGTCACCTCTCGAAAAATATTATCTCGTCTAAAAATGTCAAATATATAATAAATGTAAAATATAACTCGAAAAAAGATTAGACACTATTAATTTGTAGCTAGAATCTCGTCAAAAAGAAATATCTCTTCACATTCCTACTTTGTAGGGGTGGAAGTAACATCAATTGAGAAAAAGTTATTACATTAAGCCAAAAATCCCTTAAATTCTTCGTGATTATAATTGAATTTGTTGAGTTTGGTTGCTTTCATATGTGGGATTTTGCTAGCTATCCAACTTGTGACTTAAGGACACGTCATGAGTTGGAATATTTGCCACATTATTTTGCACCAAATTTTCTTATTTTCTAAAGCATTTACGAATATGATAAATTTGTAATTAGCTATATATATTAGCCCGTGACTTGATGTCAAATCTTACATCAAAATAGTCTGGCTATCTTCCATTTGTTCTTTTCATCTTTCCTTGGTTTTCTTCTTTGGTCAATTTTTCATTTGTCTAGGTTATACAGCTTACGGCATGTTTGGCCAGTCCCTATTAGACTAGTTAATTAATAATTTAATTATTATTGGTGCAATTTATAATTGGATTATATTAATCTCAAGTGTTTAATTGTCCTCCATTAACCAACCTTATAAAATTAATAAGCTATACAAAGTCGGTTTGGAACGTAATATTTATTCACCATTTATGAATTATGAAAAGATTAGTAAAATTGAAATAAATAAAAATGTACAACTTTACATATAATTCAAAAACTTACGTATAAGCAAAAAAAAACTAATAATAATTAAAAATTGCATATAAGTAAAAATTTCATTTAAGTAAAACAAATTAGTTATAAGTAAAAATTACTTATAAGTTATAAAAATCACTTATAAGTTTGATTATTTAAAACAAGTTATTATCTTGTGGAGTACGTCAAGGGAAAGATATTATTGCTTCATTGTGAAATAATAATCAACATATAAGACTTCGAACTTCTACTTTTATGAGTAATAAAATAAAATAAAAAGTAAATACATAAATGATTAGGTTATCAAGACATTTTGCACTCATAAAGGTAATTAAATCATCAACAAATTAAATGTTATAAAAATTTAGGCAATGAGAATTTGATGATCTGTTGCTATTATTAAGGGTTGTTCACGCATCGGTTAAATATCCGCCATATAAACTAACATATAAGTGTTTGATAACAATGTTGACTTTTTAATACGGAATTTTAAGTTTTAGTACAATATTAGAGCTCGTTAAACTCTAATGAACAATTTGATTAGACTAAAACTAAAAAAAAAAAACATACATTGATATGTTTAAACGAGCAACCATCTTACAGACATGTTAAGAGATGAATCACAGATTTGTTAAATACTGATACGTAGATCAATGTATAAGGATTTTGACTATTATTCTTAATATAGTTGACATGTTAAGATGAAATCTCAAAACTTAATATTAAGTTCAAATGATCAATTTGATTTCTCTAAGACTCAATTGAATACATTAATTTCAAGATTAGTTTACTCAAATGAATCGCCAACTTAAGGGACTATATCCAGAGATAAATTTCATATCGTTTAATTACCGAAATATAAACCAATGTATAAGAATCTTGCCTACTCATGTTGACTTTTTAATATAGACTATCAAGTCTTACTAGCTACAAGGACACAATAGCTTATGTAATTGAAACTTTGTGCAACTAAGATAATCAAAGCCCTTTTATAGAAGTATATTTCCTGGACCATAATACTCACACTTATGACGATAGAATAAAAGAAGTATATTTCTAGATCTTATATGAATTTATTGAGAAAAAAATTCTTCACGGTGAATATGTACCAAGTCATCTCAAGTGAAAAAGAAAGAGGACTTATTAAATGCAATATTAATAAAATAACTCTTTTTTAATCTGAAAAGAGAATAAACTTGATTAAGTTCTGAACCATCACATCTAATCCACTGTATTGTTACATCATTTGAGGGGCAGATAAAAATGTAAGCAATCAGTTATAAAATTGGACCGCCCAATGATATAAAACCATATGATAACTCCAAGTACGCAGGGCAAGGAACTCTTGCTTCTTTAGGGTTTTCGTGTACAATATTAAAACTCGTGTATTTAGGGTGTGTTTGATGGATATTATAGAGAAAAAAAATGTATTTTAAATAGTGATACGATGAGAAATATGACATTATCAATCATTTGATGGATATTATTGAGTAAATAATGTATGATAAATAGTGATACGATGAGAAATATGCGGTTAAGAAGTAAGGAAAAGTTATTGATGTGATGAAAAATATTATTTTATCGAAGAATGTGTGGTTGAAAATGAGTTTTGAAAGAATGCGTACCAAACAGGGAGTTCATAACGAAAAAGAAGATACAAAAGAATCCGAAAGGGACGAATAGCTTGACCTCCAATATACAAACGCAAAATAAAAACATGCCAATGAAACAATTAATCGATCGATTGACATACATACAAATTACACCGTTAGTAAATAGAAATTTGTAATTTACACAACAGAAAAAGATTAGTCCTTTATTTGATCAGTTTAATTCATCAAACCTTTTGGCAAAGAAGAGGTGAAAAATTACAAAGCTTTCATGGCCTACAGTCCCTATGAAATGCAAAATGGAATTAGGGCAAGAGACAAGCTTAGGGCATGCAGGATATGTGTTTTTGCGGTGGATTGTTGTGATGATTAATGCACACATGTGAGTAGGTGGGTTCGTTCTGCTTTGTCTTTGTGGAAAGGTGACAATATGAATTATTATCAATTAAAATAGAAATGAACAAAATTTTTTTAACCTGTATAGATTCGTTGTAAATTTTTTCAATAGTATGATAGATAAAAATTAGTTTACCTAATGTAGTTGTAGTTTAAAAATAAAATATTTCTCCGATTTTGAGTAAATATAACAGTAATTAAAGCGTTTTACACGGAACAACGTAGTTAAGAGATTAAGGCGTCACATTTATCATGTCATATCAAGTCTTTTATTGAAGACTAAAGCTGAATAATTCACTCTCTAATAATTTTGAATTTTAGATGAGAAAGTTTACATTATATCACAATATGCAAGAAACTTGGATTCAAGTCGCATGTCAACTTTTGGTCCTATCTTCATATGAGGAAGCGTGTTGAAAAACTAACTTTGATAAATAAATGTACTATTGATTCTCTAATAGTTTAAGATTTCTAGATAATCATGGATTTGATTTCAATTCCTGATCATTTAAGTTGCAATAAAAGATTAATTTAATTGATCTTAAAGTCATTACAAATAATCATAATTTGTTGTTATTGTTGTATTCATCAGATTTGTTGTGAAAATTGGAATACTCTGATACTAGTTTGTTGTGAAAGGTTACAAGAATAATATAATTGGTACAGAATGGAGATTTTATTATAAAATGGAGAAAAAATATAAATATTATGTATTTACAAAGTTTCTAATTTCATCTAAAATATAATGAAAAGTCAGCTATATATAGGGAACAAATAGTGAACGTCCAAAATGGAAAATGGGATCAAAACAGTGCAGGGAGGCAGAACAGGAGGTGCCGCGGTGCACTTTGCCCTTGCTGTTGAAATTACAGCTGTGTCGACGCCTAGACGTCTCGTCTTCGACCCAAATTTCTTCCAATGGTTTTCTTCATTTCAAAGTATTTTTCAACTCCAACACAAATTCATAGTCTCAATGGACTTCCAAATAGAATTTCAATTTAGAATTTGCCAAGTAAATTTGAATAGAATTTCACAGTTGCATTCCAAATATGATTCTAATTACTGTGCACTTTAATTAGAACTTCCAATTATTTTCAACAAAGAATTTGGGTCACATCCAAATTCTAACAGGATTCACCGATTTAAGGATTATAATTGAGGGAAGAGTTTGAAAGAACGTTTGATTGACTATATATCAATAATTATTTCCGGACTCACAGAAGTAAATAATATTCTTATATTTTAGTATAGGGATGTTTTTTGAAGTGAATTTTTTTTTTAATAGCGTGTGGACCCTGAATTTGCTTGATTTGTTAAACCATACTCATGCACTTGATCTTAGTTTTGCATTGATACTTTCTTGTCTTGTAATTTTTAGGTGTATTACTTGAGCAGTATCTCCTAAATTTTGTATTATTCCAACGTTAATATTAATTTATTAAAATTGCAATACAGTTGTCAATGATAATTACATTATTGTCTGATATAAATAGTTAGGGAATATTTTCTTTCCTTTCTCAGATTATATGCAATGAATTTGTTCCTTATTTGAACTCAGACTATTAATTTTTTTGCATAACAGTATTTAGACATTGCATATTATCTAGTATCGCGTCAACGTTCTCATATTTTAGTTGATGTAAGTAATTAAAAAAAATAAAAAATTTTGTTCGTCATACTGTCTACTTTTGTCCGATACTTCAATTTCTTTGTACAATGATTAAAAAATGGCCCAGCTTTAATCATTTTTTAAAAAAGCTTTAGAATTGTTTATAGTGTTTGCGTTCCACACGTTTAGTAAACTAATGCCTCGAGTATTTACCATTTCATTGTTAATGTGATAAGAGTGTGTACTCACGTGCATAGAATTTTACAAATTTTGACTGCATGTCACCATGAATAAATATATAATATTATATTTTATATATACAAAGAGTTTCAATGTCAAATCAAGTTTTGTCTTAATGGGATATCAATTTCTCGGGACGATAACTTATCATGATGCCCTCGAGTCGATCAACCTTGTAGTTGAAAATGAGTTCGAGAAAAAATAAATTTTAAAAAATGAGGTCAAACAAGGGCATAATCTCCTGTGAAGCTTGTGGTATACATTAGTAATCATGCATGAAACAAAAAAAGAAATCGTACATTGTTTGAGGGCTCATCCTCCTTTATAAAAAGCCTCCAAGTACTGCTCTATATGTTTCTCTGAGAGTTTGTGTGGGTGAGACAGAGAGAGAGAGAGGCATGAATTCCAGGAAGCAAAAGAAAGCAGCTCTATATCAACAACTTCGTTCTGCTACTAATTCCACTTCTGTAAGCACTTATTATAGGAAAAACATTAAGACTGACTTTGAGGGACTTTCTTATGTTTGATTTATTTTCAATCCTTAAAAGATAGGAGATTTTCGATTTTGCTAGTTTCAATCCATTTCTCACTAAAGAGTCTTGTCGTTCTACTTCTCTCTCCTCTTTCAATTATAATTTTGAATTTTCAGATATGATCATAAATGTAGATGCTACAGAACCCTATTTTCCTTTCCTTCAATCTGTTTACTGTAAATTTATATTTTACAGGTGACTACAACATCAATAGTCGTGGATGCTACAAGATACATAGAGGAGTTGAAGGAAAAAGTACAAAAACTAAATCAGGATATTGCAACTATACAAACTTCACACGAACAAAGCTCGTCATTACCAATGGTATAATTAATTAAAAACCTCATTCGGCATGTTTTGTACGTTCTCTAAACATTATTAAGGAAGAAAACGAAACTATGTTTTTGTTTATTGTAGCATCCAATCATTTCTACATACAAAACTTTTCGAGGAAATCGAGCTTTAACTTTAGGCTGCTTTATATGATTGTTTTCTGTTTAATTAGTCATTAACTTGTCTTAAATTTTTGTCTTAATAAACTCCAGCAGGTTACAGTGGAAACCCTAGAAAGGGGTTTCCTAATTAATGTATATTCAGAAAAGAATTGCCCTGGTTTGCTTGTCTCCATACTGGAAGCATTTGAGAGGCTAGGCCTTGAAGTACTCGATGCTAGGGTTTCTTGTTCTAATAATTTTCGTCTCGAAGCCGTTAGTGAGGTAATGAATTATTTACTTCTTCATCAGTTTATATCTACTTATGTGTCTGATGCTGCTTATTTGGTCAATTAATCCCATGAAACACATAAGAAGTAATCGAACTAATCTTACAGAGACAAAAGTTTATGTTAAAAGCATTATAACTTCTACAGTTTGAATTATTGCAAATGCCACCATCAAGAATCAAACTCATAATTTAGTTTGATATCAACCCCGAATTCGCGCCATACGATAGTCTATTTTAATAATTCTGATGAACTAATACTGCAGAAGAGTATTTAAAATAGTTTCTTCAGAATAAAATGTTTTATGCAAATGAAAATATAAGAAGAATTTTGGTTGCAGAATGAAGGACAAGCTGACAGCATAGATGCCCAGGTGGTTAAACAAGCAGTAGTGCAAGCTATCAGGAATTGGAGTGAAAGTAGTTAGCAAAATTGATTTGTTGGCTCTTTGTTATCATTTCATCTTTTCCTTCTTCCAACTTTATGCATCTTGTTTAGTTTGAAAACTTCTATCTAATAAAGTATAACTGATTATACTTTACTGAGTTGTTATATAGAATTATATGTATTATGTTAGTTTATAGGAAGGACGAATTAGGTAGTCGTCACATGCTCAACTTATTCGATCGCGTATATCTTTGAAGTATTTGTAATTCAGATTCTCAAAAACTGGTTTTCTAGTTCATATTTTGCGCTTGTCTGGAAGAGATTTTTTCAAATGAAAATTTTTTTTTAGACTGTGTTTGAAAATAATTTTAAAAACATCTCTGGCAACAAATTCTTAGTTCAATCTCTTACAAGTAGCCCACCCAAATCTTGTAAATTTCAACACGCTCCTTAGTTCTATTCAGGACCAAAACTAAATATTAATAGTTTCCTGTCCAACTGGGATCAGTCCATTAATATTGGGCCAGTCCACAAAATGCCCAATATTGCATCTCGTGTTGCAAATGTTTCAATTAAAAAACGTGCAATTTTGATACTTACGCTACCATTTTTTTTAGAAAAAAAAAATAAAAAAATACCCTCTTTATATCTACCCCTTAAAAGGCTTCAAAAAGGGGTCTAAGATGACCTAGATTCATAAAAATTAACTTTCCAAATTCCAATCAAATTCTAATATAAGGTCTCGGTCACCTCTTGCCCAGGTTGCAATCGGGCCGGACTCTTAAAAATCCAACTCTTTCAACTAAACTCCAATTTGACGATCATTATTTTGAGAAAAAATGAGCTTTGAATAGTGATTTTTTAAAAAATGTGTGGTTAAAAAGTAGAAAAAAGTTGTGTTTACGTGCAGAATATTGTATTGTGCGGTTGAATATGAGTATGTAGAAAAAAGAATTTTGAAATAATGGTTGTCAACCATGGGCTAAATTGTGAATTACAGAGGCAGCTGGGGAGAGTTAATTATATGCTAAGTCCTTCAACGTTTAAATATTTTTAAATTTTGTTCCTCAACTTTTAAGTTAGTCCTCTAACTATGGATCATGTTCAAATTAGTCCTTCACATTTTTGATTCGTTTAGTGACTGAACTTTTCTAAAGTTCAATTTTAATCCTTACACTTCACAAAATTCTTCAATTAACTTCCAAAGCTCTTCCAATCAAATCCTTGCATTTCCAGAAGTCATGCAATTTCATCCTTTTTCTTAATTAAGCCTTTTTTTTTTGACTTCTATAAATTCATTCACCTCAACCTATTCTCACATATAGGTTAAGTGATTGATATTTCAAAATAAGTTTGTAAGATAAATTGCAGCCTAGTTATATTATACCAATTCAAGCAATTTAATCAATCTTCTCCAGAATATTCTCAAACCTAAATGACAAGTAAAAGTGGCTACGTGCTCAATAATAAGGTCTTATACGGATAAGCATGGTATGAAAATAAGCACAAGTAGGCCAATTCGGTTGCATATAATACAGAATGAGCATTTCCAATATCATGTTTGGAAAAGACCTAGTTGAAAAAAAAAAAAAAATTAAAATAAAATAAAATAAAAATATATATACACACACACACAAACCATTTAAAAAGCAAAGTCTCGCGAAAATGGAATGATCATGTCGAAAATAGATTTCGATTTCCACTCATGACTGGAAAGCTCGCTTGGAATGAAAAATCTCTATTCACTAGGTTTTTATTATTATTATTATTATTTGACCCTCTGCAGATAGGCATTGATTTCGATTTGCTACGCCCAAGTTTTGAAGAACTTTATGCTATCTTTGACCTACCGGTTCAAACTGAAAGAGTGCTCATTTCAACTCAATTTCAAACATAAATTCATGATTTTCGACCAGGTTATCCAGCTAAGTAAAACACATATTCTTTTGTATTTTTCAATTTTCTTGAATTTTTCTAAAAAAATTAAATTTTTTAATTATTTGAAAGTAATAAAAGCATTAAAAAAAAGATTACTCACAGAGAAGACTCCACTCCAAACTTAAAGATAAATTGTCCTCAATGTAAGCACAAACTATAGCATAAGGAAGGCTAGCAATGCTCAACATGTTATATATTGATGTCGTCACTTTAGCACTCGACTCTGCGTCATCTCTTAGTCCTTTATTTGATTTCAACTTATCTCCATTATACCTTAGAAAAGATATGAACACATAAATAATTACAAAATGGTCAGTTGCACAAAGGAGAATATGAAATCACGTGGAGCATAGCGTAAAGGACCGCCCATTCGGCCTCTGAGTTCCCTATACTCCCGGGGTAGCCTTCCCCACACATGGTCGGCAAGCTAAGATGTAAAATATAAGTACAACACAAGGATATGGGAAGTTTGCCATCGTACCTACATGCGAGACATCATCAGTGTTCTTTCTAATAATTTGACGTTAAACTCGCATTTAACAATCTTGTCATGCCACATGGGTAGGAGAGTTCACTAGGCCCGTGACTCACTCCTCTACTCAATCCGCTAACGCCCTCGTAACAGAATGTGCGCTTCGCCTCCTTGTGCATTGCATACTCCTCTATGTTGGTGGGTTAAAAAATTCTCCACAATTGCGGCATCATCTCCATGATGTGCGAGCTTCCACAGTGCCCCTTGCATCTCTTCCTGCAATGACCTGTACATGCCGCCTTCGACACCACTTTTACCCCGTGCACCTCTGCATTGGTTCCTCTAATGGATGGCTCCTTTGGACGTTGCATCACCATGCATGTTGAAGCATTCCACACAAATGCCCCCACTTTTTGATCTCCTTAGCAATGCTTTTGTCATGCTCTGTGAAATAAACATTTGTGTAGTAGGCAAAATTGCATAACGCATGCCCCTGCTTTCGTCATCCTTAAAGCTTTTCATCTTCGATTCCAATTGCTTGCCAACCGCTTTGCCACATGTCTCATGGCTTTCTCTCGTCTTTGGCCATCTCAAAATCATTTTCATAGGAATGCATGCCATCAGTCTTAGGTAAACCAACAATGCAAAGTTCGAAACGAACCTGCTCTGATACCAACTGTAATGAACCTCGTTCGGCCCCCAAGTTCCCGACAACCCCTAGGACAACCTTCCCCACACATGGACCGGCAAGCTAAGATATATAATGCAAGAACAATATAAGGAGATGGGAAGCTTGCCATCTTATCTATATACGGAACATCGTTAGTGCACTTTTTGATAATTTGATATTAAATCCGCATTTGGCAATCTTGCCATGTCGTATGGGTAGGGGAATTCACTAGGCCAGTGACTATAGGCTTACTTATTTTGATCACCTTGACTCAAAGTTCTAAAATCCTCAAAAAAATAAAAAAAATAAAATTCTAAACTAAAAAGTGAAAAAAGGGATAGAATTTAGAAAATTAGGTTGCCTCCCATAAGCGTTTGTTTAAAGACATTAATTTGACTTTTAGCAAAAATCATTTCATGGAACTTCGAATAGGACTTTGAAGGTCTTGCTTTGCTTGCATCGATCGACTTTGTACCATTTTCATTTATCATAAAAAAATCAATCTTGCCATTCTCATGAAAATATGACTTGACGTGATCACCTGATTCGAACTTAACTACGAAAATCTTGACTTTCTCATCAGATTTGATGACAATCTACTTCAGAGTAATCATTTCGGTCGAAGGATTGCTTGATAGTTCCCCCACCTTAACTATGAATTGATAGTTACTACTAAGAAATTGACTTTGTCAATGCTTCCTTAACTCGGTGTCACAACAGGTGTATCATACTTAGCATAGAGAACTCATCAACAAAGAAATCAACGCTAAGAAATCAAACGTAACAAAAGCGAATATATTTCGTTTTTTAATGCTGGAAACTGGAATTCTTGCATGGCATATCTGTCTAAAGTTCTTGAAATTCACAAACGAAATTTAAGAAAGAACAATAAAAGACTGTACAAATTAAAGCAGCAAAAAAGCCAAAAGAATATGTAATAACCATAACTTTATCTAAGGTTACTCACTTACTCCTCAATACACTGTCCTTGCATTGGACCACTAGACTGAAGTGCAATCGCAATTACTACAACGTCAGCATAATGACAATAAAATTGCTATGATTTGGAACACGAAATTGCAAGGTGCAAATTTGTATAAATTAGGAACACGAAATTGGAAGAAATCATAAAAACTGACAATTTTGTTATTAGCTAGGTGCAAGAATTTCTGTCTTGGTATGATACTCACGAGTCAAAACTGGGGTTTTATTAGGTGGAATGGAAGGGAGCTTCTCTACTACTTGACGGATGACCATCTCGGCTGAAATTCTATAGTTACCACCTTCATTGACATCGACAACTGCTTTGCCAAAAAATTCCATTTGAATCACAGATTAAAGTTTCGGAATTGTCAAGAGGCTTAGGGTATCTCAAGGCTCTCAGGCCTCAGCGAATGGCGCATACGGAAAATTAGGGAAAACCAGGCATT
>CAIGRT010214374.1:0-14117 GCA_903798405.1 Fraxinus platypoda
CTTCGGTTCTTATTCGATTCTTGGTCTAGAACCGAGACCCGACCCAAACTCATCGGTTCTCGATTCGGGTACCCGTTCGGGTATTTAATTTATGAAGAACCGCTCGATTCGGTTCGTTTCGATTCGGGTCGGGACTTTTGGACACCCCTACGACCATCAATCAACCACCCTCTGATGACTCCAAGGTATGTAATGGGTAAGAGAAAAAATATTATTCAAACCTTTTGTATAATTTACATCTTTTAAATTGCCTACTTTTAAATTTTAAGACATGCACGTTTTTCCTCTCTAAATTTATTGTATTTATTATGAGAATATATGTATAAGACGTTAGACTTGGTACTGGTATATGATGAGTGACTTAATATTCAATTTTTTTAGGAAATGACACCACCTACCCATGCGGATTTTATACGTGACTTATTGTGAGTGGTACAAGAGTTGAATAGATAGAATCAAGCACCTCTACCACAAAATGCACCACCACCGCAAAATACACTTTCGTTGTCCCTGGAGCTGCCTCAGTGGTTGAGCAGTTTCGTAGGTACATGTAAAGTCCCGAAAATTTTCATAGAATCGAATTCATTATTCTATATGCTATATTTTTAATATTTTGGAAAATTAGGGACTAAAGTGTATATATATTAAATTCATTTTGTATGGGTCAAATATTTAGATATTGATGGAGCAATGATAAGTATATGAATATTGGGCTCGTTGGATAGATCGTAATTAATCATGCATATTAGGCTCGAGAAAAAGTTAATTCGGATAAGTGAGACCCAAATTATCGAGGTCGAAAGATATTGTCGTCAATTGTTATTTAATTAAGTTAATTAATGAGTTATAATACAAGAGTGACACGTGTAGAGCAAGTTCGCCGGTAAGTTATTAATTGATTTTTATTAAAATAAAATTAGTTTTATTTTAATATTATTTATTTGCTTTGATTTTGGGAATTCATAAGAGTTGTCAATTAGTTTTATTTTAATATCATTTATTTGTCTTGATTTTGAGGATTGAATAGGCTATCAATTAGTCTCATTTGAATATTATTTATTTGCTTTGATTTTGGAAATTGATAGGGATAGTTTGCCACGTGTAGATTGAATAGGAAAGGGAGTAATTGTTGATTTATGGAATACCGAGATTGAGAATTTTTAGAAAAAGAAAGAAAACATATTACGTGATATGGTGGCAGCAACACCACAAGTAGAAGATAAAGATTTGGAACGTGATCTTGGTTTTGCTTTTCAAACTTATTTGATCTAACGAGGTAAGATAATGAGGTGCAGTTGATTTTTATCCCATTTAAATTATTTATTCATGTTGATGAATTTTGATATTTATGTAACTTAAAGATATGATATTATATGTATGATATGGCAATCCGGTACCAGAGATATGATATGTATTGAGCTCTTACCGATTTTTAATGATATGATGACGGTATGATATTTTGATACACGTTTTAAATCTTTCATTTGGGATTGAACCATTAATTCGTGTCCTATTGAGTATTCTCATATACTCACAATTTCCCCTTACTCCTCATAGGTTGGACCGGGTCATTGCTTGGCAGGCAATGAGGTACAGTCATATTGCTAGGATTTATGGAATTCCAATAAAAATAATCCGGTGTAACGTGACTATGGATTTTATTTTCAGCATTATTTTAGTTTTATTATTATGTGAATTTTGTTTTATAGAATTTGGAACATATTTTATTGGTTATGTTTTATTTAATATTGGTGGAACCATAAAAAAAATCATGTTGTGATGTTTGATACATTTATTTTAATTACATAATGAAACTTTCAATAACGATTTAAATATTAAAAAAATTGGGTCATTACAGTTTGGTATCATAGCTTTAGGTTTAATTTTCGTAGACCTACGTGTATTTTCATATCTTGAGTTTTGAAAAAAAATATATATATTTTTTTTTGAAAAAAAAAATTGAATAGACATGGCAGTGTGTTACTTTTCACGATGAACAGTGACACGATCTACTAGAAGAATCCAAGGCCATTGAACGATTAAAATAATTGTTATATTTATTTAAAATATAAATTATTCATGTGTGTATTTTTTTTTAAGTAACTGATATTTTATTTTCAATATTGAAAAAAAATGAAAATGACGATATATTATTAATATTGGACTTTCATATTTAAATGTTACATGTAATAAATACTTATTTATTTAGTCGTTTCTTTGAGTAATGTTTGTTTAAAAAAAAAAAAAAATAATAATAATAATCTTTCGAATATATATGAATTTAAGGATGATGTCAATTTAAAGTTCTTAAATAGGTGAAAGATTTTTGGCACTCAACGACCACTAATCGACCACCCTCCGACGACTCTAAAGTATGTAAAAAGGTAAGAAAATGAATTTATTCAAACATTGTATATAATTTACATATTTTAAATTACCTACTTTTAAATTTTAAGACATGCATGTTTTTCCTCGCTAAATTCATAATATGTATTACGATAATATAGGTGTAACATGTTAGACTTAGTACTTATATGTGACGGGTAACTTAATACAAATTTTAGGATATGGAACAACCTACCCATACGAATTTGATGCGTGATTTGTTGCAAGTGGTAAGACAGAATCAAGCGCCTCCACTACAAAATGCACCACCATTGCAAGATGCATCTCTGTTTGTACCTGGAGCTGTTTCAGTGGTTGAGCAGTTTCATAGGTACGAGCCTCCTACATTTGACGGTGGTTCCGACCCACTGGTTCTCAAGGAATGGATTAGAGGTCTAGAGTGCATCTTTCAACACATTACTTGTACGGACACACAGAAGGTACTATGCGTAGAGTTTATGTTTGTTGGAGCGGCCAGTCACCGGTGGGAATCTGTCTCACGCACTAAGAACGAAGAGTAGCAACGTAACATGACTTATGAGCAGTTTAAGGATGAAGTGATGTCGAAATACTTTCCATAGGCTTTGAAAGACTTCAAGGAATTAGAGTTTCTACAGCTCAGACAAGGTAACTTATCATTTACTGATTACGAGATGAAGTTTGAGCAGCTCTCAAGGTATGTCCCAAATTTGGTAGATACAAAAGTTAGGAAGATCAAGTGGTTTGAAAATGGACTACGCCAAGAGATAGGCATGATTATTATGTCTCGTCGTTTCACTTCATATCATGAAATGTTGGAGATGGCTCATGCTATTTCATATGAGAGGACTACATTTGAGCAGTATGCCCAACAGGGCAAGGAGTCATTAGGGAAAAAATTGGAGTGATCAGAGCAATGACAGACGTAACTGGCAGAATAAAAGACCAATCACATGAGTTAGTATTGGTGGGACGAGAGGAAGTGTTACACCGTGTCCTAATTGTAATAAACTTCATAAGGGTGAATGCCTATTTGGAAAGAACATGTGTTTTCGGTGTGGTAAGCATGGACACATTGCTTTAAGCTATACACAGCCTCCGAAGAAGAAGAATGACGATCAGGACAGGAATAAGAAAGGGAAGGCCCGAGTTTTTGCATTGAATCAGCATGAGGCGGAGCAAGATCCGAATGTGATAGCAGGTATTTTATTATTATTTGAAGTACATGTTTATGTTCTTGATTTTACATTCTCTGTCGCTAAGTCTAACACTATAATTACGAAAATAGGTATTCTATTATTATCTGATATACCTGTTTACGTACTTTTTGACTCTGGGGCTACAAATTCTTTTATCTGTACATCCTTTGTCGCTAGATCTAACTTTGACAAATAAGATAACTAAGGCTATAAAGTTAGACCAGTTCGTCATAGTATTTATTGACGACATTCTTGTGTACTCTAAAGATAAGAAGCACCATGAAGAACAATTCCAAATGGTACTTGAAACTTTGAGGAATGAGAAATTATATGCCAAGTTCAAGAAGTGTGAATTTTAGCTCGATCGAGTGGGTTTTCCACCCAGGGAATTGAGGTAGACCCAGTTAAAGTGGAAGCAATAACTAATTGGCCTAGACCGATTAGTGTAGGTGAAGTTCGAAGTTTCTTAGGGTTGATTGGTTATTATCGAAGATTTATTGAGGGTTTCTCAAAAATAACAAGTTCGATGACTCAGTTGACTATAAAGGGGGTGAAGTTTTAGTGGACGAAAAAGTGTGAAAAATGTTTTCAGAAAATCAAACAGAGATTAGTTTCGGCTACTGTATTGACGATACCTAAAGGTTCGGATGGGTTTATAATTTATGGCTACGCCGTCACTCAGGCTACATCGAGAATAAAAGCAGTTATGATTCAACCTACTCTTCGAGATTTGAATCAAGGAAGCACATGATAAGGATCCATTCTTGCAGAAAATTAAGGCTGATGTTGGTTAAAACAAACGTATAGTGTTTGAAGTACATGTACATAACGCGCTGACTTTTAGAGGAAGGTTGTGTGTACCTAAAGATGAAAGTATAAAAAATGAGATATTGGAAGAGGCTCATTCTACCCCGTATCCTGCACATCCTGGCAGTATAAAAATGTATCAATATCTCCAAAATACATTTTGGTGGAGAAATATGAAGGGAGAAATTGGTCTATTCGTGGAGAAATGTATTGTCTATCAACAGGTCAAGGCAGAACATCAAAGGCCACTAGGACTTCTGAAATCGTTGGATATTCCAGAATGGAAATGGGAACACATAGCGATGGACNGGTTGATCGTTTGACGAAATCTGCCCATTTTCTGCCAATCAAGGTAAATTTTAATATGGACCAACTCGCACAGTTATACATCAGAGAGATACTCAGATTGCATGGAGTTCCAGTCACCATTGTTTCAGTTAGAGACCCGAGATTCACATCAAAATTTTGGAAAAGCTTACAAGGAGCCATGGTGACGAAATTGAAATTTAGCAATGCTTATCATCCACAGACGGATGAACAATCCGAAAGAACCATTCAAACTCTTGAAAATGTGTTGAGGGCATGTGTTTTGGATCTTGAAGATATGTTGAGGGCGTTACCAATTATTTTTTCAAGGTAAGTGATATTATAAAATGTGATCTAAGTATAGATACAATTAGAAATTTTCACCTTTGAAAAATAATTTTATGTACAAGAGTTTTTATGAGAATGACTCTTCGTGCATAAAAAATTATTGTAGAACTTTAACCATCCATTGTTAAAGATTGAATCGTTTATAACTTTACAAATGAATAGAAATGTCAAGTCTAAGATCTTCCTTTGAGTTTGACTTTTAGCGCTCTTGTCTCTAATGATCTTGACTTGAATGCTCGACTTTCATCTCTACATTCATTGTGAGTTCGATTTGTAATGTGAAAGTCTTGATAGCGATCTTTATGTCCTCAATCAATAAATATTACATTGAATGCTTTGGAGTCTTAAATTTAATTGTTAGAAACAAAATTAACTTGTTGTTATGTTCGAAACATCAAGGATAAAGTCAACCATAGGTCAACAATTTCATCCTTTTTTTATTATGACAAACAAGATGATTGCAAAGTAAGATCAAGGATTTGATAAGGAATATAAATCTTAGATTTTACATATAATTCATACATTCTCTAGATCTTTTACAAACTGATAGCCATTTCAAGCATTATCACATCTCATCAAGCACTCTCATTAAGCATGTCATATAGTCATCAAGCATATCATCTCATATAGTTTTCCCCTTTTGGCATAAGCAAAAAGATATAGCATTTAAGATGAAAACATAACCATAGGAAATATTAATTCCCCCTTAAGTTAACACATTATGCCAATTAATTTAAAATGGATGATATCGTATTCATAGGCACATCGAAAACGAGACTTCACGAAAGTTAAAGACATATAGAAGTTAGACCAACATAAGTGGTTCCAAAATTCATATACATAAAATGGAAATCATGTCTAAGACTCTGGAGGAGGTGGTGGAGGGAAAAGTGTGCCAAAGCGGGCATAAAAAGGCATTTTGTTGTGCTGAAAACATCATGTGTTGTGCATTGAGAGTCTCTTGTTGAGCATGTAGTCCTTCTTGTTGAATGATGAGTTCCTCTTGTTGAGCTAGCACTCGATGAAGTAACTTGGTGAGGCCATCAATTGATGAGGTAAGTGAGTCAATGTGCACATTGAGAAGATCGATAAAAGTGAAACCGTCGGTAGGAGGAGGAGAACTAGAGCCCAGAACATCATGTGGTACATTGTCAACATCATCATCAACATCATCCTCACCCTCACCTTCATCCCCTTCAAGAGGTAAAATTGAAGGCCCGGACTCCGTATCAAATCCCTTAGTTCGGGCCACCCATTGTTCATTTTCTTTGACAATCTTCGTGCGCTTAAGAGCTTTGATGTTCATAGCGTCGCTGCGAAGAAGAGATAAGAAAGCCTCACCAACCAAAGGGACATTGAAGTGTTTGAAAATTTGATGAGTAGCATACCGTAAGATAAAGCTTTTACGTTTCTTGAAGAACGAACAATTTTCATACATCCAATGTCGGTAGTTCGGAAATCCAATTTCCGTCCAAAACATAAGGAGTCGAGAAGAAAGAGATCAAAGTTGTTAACTTCATCTCGATGGCCTTTCCAAGGAAGTATAATATGGGCAACGATTTTTTTTTGGACTTTACAAGGGAAAGTGCGTTGATTTGCACTGAGTTTGGTAGGATTTTAAAAATTTTGCACGTTACTCGATGACAAGCTAAAGGGGGATTATATCTCTCAAGAGTAGGAAGAATCTTATGTTAAAAGATTTTATTTTCACATTTGGGAAGCTCAAAGAGGGTTCGGAGAAGAGTTTTTATAATGATCATGCACTTGCCTTTTTAAGGGAGCATGAAATACTATCCAATCTTGGATTGAAAATCATAATTGAGTAAAAATCATTCATGAGATTAGGATAAGCAGGTTCCACTATAGTTGCAACCGAGACCCAACCTATATACATAAAATAATCTTCAATATGAAATGCATGTGCTCAAGAGTAAAATTCGCAAAATTAACATTCTTACCTATGAGAATGGGTGATTTTCAAAAGGATTCTCCAACATCTTGTGTTTGTCTCCCTCCTTGGTTTCTTTCCCTGGCATCTTGACCCTTGGTATAATGGAAGTGGGCTTGAAAGACTTGAAAATGAAAAATCTGGACTTAGGATTCAGAATTCAGAATGGGTGAGATATTTTGAGATTTTGGTGGATGAAATTTTTGGGATTTTGTGAGATTTGAGGTGTGAGAGTAATGGGTTTTTTGATTTTGAGTATTTTAGAGATTGCTAATGAAAATGGGTAGATTTAGAGTAGATCAAGGAGAGAAATGGGAGAAAGGAAGGAAGAAGATGAAAAAATGATCTGTTCGCGTTTTTTAAAAATTGATTCCCTCAGCCAACCGGACATCCGGGGTTAAAAAATTGGATTTTTGTGTCAAATCGAATGCTATCAGACCTCCAATTCTGTGTCCGGTTCCTCCTTTTTTTAGTGACATGTGAACGTCTATTTCCTCATCCGCTTCTTTCTATATGAAAATATGATATTAAGGATGGATTAATAAATAAATTGTGCACATAAAATAAAAAATTATATGAACAAATAAGTACATGTGCAAATTAGCCACATACTTCAAATTCATCGATAATACCCGAACCCCTTCGAATAAATGACAATCTATCGAGAACTAAAGGTTTAGTAAAAATATCGGCCAATTGGTTTTCCGTACTTATAAATTCTAATAAAATATTCCCTTTTTGTGCATGATCTCTCAAAAACTGATGTCTAATTTCAACGTGCTTAGTTCGATAGTGTAAAATGGGATTTCTTTGATAAATTTTATGGTACTTGTGTTATCACACATGATAGGTGTATTGGTCAAATTAAAAGGGATAATTACTAAGAGTTTGTTTCATCTATAGAACTTGTGCACAACAACTAGCGGTCGGGATGTATATGGCTTCAGCAGTAGACAATGCAACAGGATTTTTGTTTCTTACTAAATCACGACACAAGTGCAAAGCCTAGAAAATGACATATTCCACTAGTGCTCTTACGATCAATTGTGCAACTGGTCCAATCGACATTTGAATAATTGAGTAAGTCAATATGGATGCCCTTTGGATACCAAAGACCTAAAGTTCTAGTACCACTAAGATATCGAATGATTCGCTTCACGACACTAAGTGTGATTCTTTGGGATTGGATTGAAATCTATCAATAAGCATACACCAAACAAAATATTAGGTCTACTTGCGGTTAAGTAAAGAAGGGATCTAATTGTACCTCGATATTTAGTTACATCAATGAAAGTACCTTGATCATCTTAGTCCAATTTTACGGATGAGTTCATTGGCTTCAATTCTTCCATTTCAAATCTCTTGAGTATGTCCAATATGTACTTGTTTTGAATAATGAATATTCTATCATTAGTTTGTTTAATTTGGAATCCAACCATCATGCTCATTCCGAACTCCTTGCTCATACATTTAGAAAATTCTTCACAAAGAGAAACATTAATTGCACCAAAAATAATATCATCAACAAAAATCTAAACAAAAATCATCTCATTCTTTTAGTTTTGATTAAGAGGGTAGTATCCGTTTTACCCATTGAGAAACCAATTGAAAGTAGAAACTTGCTCAATCTTTCATACCAAACTCTAGGAGCTTGCTTTAAACCATAAAGAGCTTTTCTAATTTTAAAAACATAATCTGGATATTTGCGATCTTTAAAACCAAGGGTTGTTGTACAAAGACTTCTTCTTGTATAAATTCATTTAAAAATGCAATTTTAACATCCAATTGATAAACAGTAAATCATTTATGGCAAGCAAGAAGTGTGCGAATAGATTCTAATCTAGCAACCAATGCAAAAGTTTCCTCATAATCAATGCGTTCTTCTTGATTGCAACCTTGGGCCTCTACCGTGGCCTTGTTATGCACAATTATTCCATTTTCATCCCGTTTATTTCTAAAAACCCATTTTGTACCAATAAATGTTGATCATTTGGTCTAGTGACTAAATCCCAATCATAATTTCTTTCAAATTGATTTAGTTCTTCTTGCATAGCTAAAATAAAAAATTCAGCAAATTCGACTTCTTCAAAATTCTTTGGTTCAATTTGCGAAATAAATAGACCACTATTGAAATTTTTTCTAGAAGAAGATCTAGTACTTCTACCTTTGGATGGATCACCAATAATAAGTTCTTTTATGTGAGAAGGAATAAACCTCCATTCGGTAGAGTTGGAACTTGTCAAATATTTGCTTCTTCCTCATGTTGATTTATGGTCTTCCTTGTTTTGATATTGGATGTTCATTTGTTAGAAGAAAATCTCCAAACCTACATCATCGACAATGCCTTTCTCTTGATCAAGAGGATTAGTTTCATCAAAAGTTACATGCATAGATTCTTCAACTACTAATGTTCTTTTGTTGAAAACTCTATAGGCTTTGCTAGTCGATGAATATCCAAGGAAGATTCCCATATTGGATTTTGAATCAGATTTTCCCAAATTTTCTTTTGTGCATAAAATAAAGCATGTGCAACCAAAAACTTTGAACTAACCGATATTGGGAACTCTATTTTTTCAAATCTCATAAGGAGTTTTAGGCTCTGTTTGGTACACATTAAAATTTTCATTCTCATTTTTCTACTCGTTTTTAACCAAACATTTTTCAATAAAATAATATTTTCCATCACATCAATAATTTTTCATTCTTTTTCAACCACACATTCTCCATCAATCTACTATTCCAAAATACATNAACCGATATTGGGAACTCTATTTTTTCAAATCTCATAAGGAGTTTTAGGCTCTGTTTGGTACACATTAAAATTTTCATTCTCATTCTTCTACTCATTTTTAACCACACATTCTTCAATAAAATAATATTTTCCATCATCAATAACTTTTCCTTCTTTTTCAACAACACATTTTCCATCAATCTACTATTTCAAAATATATTCTTTCAAAACAATGTGGCTCAAACACACCCTAATATACTGTCTCAAAAACGTGCAATTGAATCAAATATCCAATGTGTAAAGCCTGCGCTAGGTCTAGACCCGGAAAATGTAAAAGATCAAGGGTTCAACTGGGGCCATTAATATATATATCTCAAAAACATGCAACTGAATCACGTGTGCGTAATGTAACACTACAAACCAAATATTGTCATGCACCCTAACAATAACATTATAACAGTTGCTGCCCAAACTTAATTTGACTGATTGATATCACTCTATTTTCTCGTGTAGGTAATACTATACTATGCTTATAATAAGCCGATTCAATATAACTTAATTGAGTACAATTCTCACAGCATAAATAACAAGATATTACCCTAACTATAACGAACATTATCATTTTTAATAGGTAAAGGTTATACTGATCGAACACCACTCAAAACCTTTAATAGGTGGGATGTATGATGTGTACAGACAGCTGAGAAAAATATTATTAAACCAAAAATCATTAATGAAAACAGAATCAATAAAGTCGCAAACAATGAAATAACAAGTTGACAGTAAACAAGGCGTCCAAAGTCAACCCTTCTACCATTGGTCAAAAGTCTGCAGCCAAAGCTAAGTGGTACCAATGTTTTTTCACACTCAAATAATGTCTCAATATCTTGAAGAGATGACACACACATTTAAAGATATTAAGAAGTCACAATAGGTAATGCTTTCAACTAGAATCTCTAGAACTATGGAAATGCCAAATTTAGCAGTCATGCAAGAACATCTACTTGGCACAACATAAGCTGCCGACCTTCATCCATTTACATCCTGTCATATTTATTTTTATTAGATGAAGAATTTTGAACTTACCTTTGCCTTAGGGATTGGTCGTGCTCCTGGTTCATCCCTCATGTCAACAGTCAATGTCCTGATTTCTGCATATGGAACAAATATCTGAGTGCATGTTTGATATTAGTATTAGACCAAACAGGGCATTTCACTGAACAATATTTTATTTTCTTTTTTTTCTTTAATATAGTCATGTACTGTCTTAATCCACCTTATCAAACATTCTATCAAAGACATCATTGGACTACAAAGTCTACGAAAGAAGGGAATGAGGAGTAAAGGGAAAGCTAAAAAGGCAAAGGAAACTCCTTAATAAAAAATAATAATTAAAAGGGTCAAATAGTCTTACTCTTTTCAACAGCAAATCCATTGTTCTTCAAAATTTCAGCGATACTAACCACTGTGGAAATAGCTGAAGGCAAAACACAATTTAACTATACAATCACATTAGGTTCCATTCATGAAAACATACGTAGCAATATTCCTAACATTGAAAAACAGAAAAGCCAAAGTTGCAGATAAAAAGAAATACCCATGCCAAGACCACAGAGTTCCACTTCATTGTATTGCTGCATGTACCTCTGCAAAAATGATTATCGACTCATTAGATGACTATATAAGGAAAACTTGCAAGTTGCTAGCACTCATGTACAAACAAATCCCAGATGAATGACCTTAAAGAGTATATTATCCCTTTCACTAGCAATGGCCTTAGAATCAATAATTACCAATAATTTTCACACTACTACAAATTATCCTCATCTTTAGCTCGACAAATCAAACTATGAATTTATACTCAATTAGGATTGTAAAGTGGATCTACCTGAATCACTAAATTGGTGTTGAAGCATGAACCGAAGTAGGTTGTTCAAGCTCTTTTTTTTTTAAGCATCAGAACGAATCAAAGCTTGTTTACCTTTCAAATCAATCTCAAACAACATTATTTACATGGATCATGAAGAGGCCAAGAGCACATTCAAATAATTAAAAGAGTCTTTTAACTCCTATGATGGGCTCAAGCACATTCATCTAATACCTATCTTAAACAAGCTTATGCTGATATTTGGCCACAAGAAAGTAGAGCTTTAGATACAAAAAGTAGAGAGAATATATAAATAGGAAAGGTAAAAATGATTTCCTACTAAATAGCATGGGCGCTAAAAATTAAAAAAGTTGCCTTTTAACTAATAGATCTTCCTTTTGTTCCCTTTAAACACATGCCACTAAACCTCTATGAGAATAAATATATGACTGTGTATTTGAGGAAAATGCAAAATACAAGCATATGACTATAAGTAAAGGCAAAGAAAATAGTGTAAGAGGAAAAACACAGAAACATGAAGCCCATGTTTGGCCCTCATTTTCTTAAATCCATTTTTGACCACGTTTCATCAACTTTTATCAAAATCTACTAAAATTTTGATTTTTAGCTAAACCAACGGGGGCAAAATCATAGACCCATATATTTTCTAGATTTTTATTTATTTATTTATTTTTTGTAATTAACAAGATTGTTCCCAATCCACTCAAAAGGCGGAAAAAAAAAAACAAAAAGAAGTAAAGTACATAAAAATTCAGTCTTTGACTAAACCCTAAAATGCTCGCCCATAGATAATTGCTGACAAAAAAAGAAGAAGAAAAGATCATAGACCCAAATTTTTCTTGACCTTTTCATGAATTCCCATTATATTTCGTCAGAAACTCGTTTAAAATATGAAAGCGCATAAATTCTTACTTTCCGTTAAACCCTAAAATACATTAAAGTTTAAGCCCGTATGTGTGTATTTATGAGAGCATGTATAGATAATTAAGAAAAAAAACATAAAAATATTCTATAACTCACAGGTCCATAACTTATCACAATATGTTTCATCAGCAACTCAGTTTCAGAAACAGGAAAAAAAAAAAAAAAAGTCTTTAGCAAAACCCAGAATCCCAAAACACGGAAAAAATACACGAGCGCAAACAAAAAAAAAATATCGCAGAATCCATTTACAATTTATACAAAAATAAATAAATTTAAAAAAGAGAGAGACCTTGGAGAGATTGACATAGAAGTTCTCCCTAAAGAACCACAACCTCTCTTGGATTCTGTTCTTCTTTTGCGATTCAGATGAAATGTTGATATTGTTAACGCCCTCAGTTATGCCCTCCATTCTCTTCTTGATTTTTTGGTTTTTCTTTCAAAATCTGAGAATCTCAAGTCTCAGTCTGCAGATGTGTTCTTATCTGGGATTTTATGCACGGGGATTTTTAACGGAAATCGCATTTTGTAATAAGCGAGTATAGTAAAATGTGTTTTTTTCAGCTCCATATTAATAGAAAATATGATTTGAAATCGAACATAAAAATAGAATTCTGCGTTCTATTAACAAATAAAGATAAAATATGTCATGTTTGTTTCGAATTAAAATTAGATTTTAATCTAAATCAAAGTTAAACAATTAATATTAGCCACATCTTTCATGGGTCCCACAACTTTTCAACCACAAATTTCAAAAATTTATATCACAATATGTTAAAAATCTAATTTTAATCCTCACCAAACACCCACATTTTTGTGTTAAAGTCGCTATTAATAAACGTGGCCCTTCTTCTCGCCACTCTTTTACCTCCCAAGTCCCAAGCTACCCTATTTCCCTTTACTCGAGTGATTTCGAGTAGAACTTTTCCTATGATTTGGGAGGTCTAGAAAATAATTTTGTCAATGATATTGAGAAGAATCGAGCTGCAGTGTCAAGAAGGGGAGGGTGACACCCTCCTTGACAGAACACACACATCGGGGGAGGAAAGCATTTTTTTTTTTTCATTTTTTATTTCATGCGGGTCCCATGTCGATCCCACACTCATGTGAGGTTAGATCAACCAGGTGGGCAAACCAATTCGGGCAAACTAGTTTAATTCTATTGATAAGGGCATTGATGCCGAGCATTTTGAGGATCTCTTGATGTCTGCAATTGTTCTAAATAACTATCTCGTTAACTAGCTAGAGTTTGCAGGAGGATCTTGAATTAAGTCGAAGGAATGAGTAAGAAACAAGTATTGGTAGGTAGGATTGTCTGTGGGTCGGTTCGGTTCGGTTTTGAAGAGAACCGAATCGACCCAAAACTTTCGGTATTTAATAAATGGATCCATCGGGTCCAAATATATTTATGGAACCGTTTGGGTTCGGTTCTATTCGGTTCGGTTCCGTTCCGTTCGGTTACATACCATAATTAAATTTTTTAACATTTACAGCAACACTACATAAATACAACTAATGACATTTCATTCGTAACTTTTACAAATTAACGTAGCCCAATTCAAAAATATATAAATAACTAGCTGTCCAATAAAATTAATTTAATGC
>CAIGRT010214382.1:0-10064 GCA_903798405.1 Fraxinus platypoda
TTTTTTAGAAATTCCAAAATATTCGATTTTATCGGTGGTTAAATCCTAATTGAACATAATAGAAACAAATAATAGCCTCATCCAAGTGTCTAAAGTTGATATTGTCATTTATGGTATATACTAAGGGTGTGTTTGTCTCCCATTATTGGGAGAAAAATAGAGTAATAAATAGTATTTTTTGGAGAATGTGTGGCTGAAAAGTAAAGTAATTTTATTAAATTGTGTGTAGAATATTTTATTTGGTGAATGTGTGGTGTAGCAAACAATTTTTTGAAATAATGGTAGACAAACGGGCTAAATATCATTGTGACTGAGGTTTTGAGATGTGATCTTTGATGCTCCATAAACAAGGACAGCCTTACAGCTTTGAGAGTTAAAATGCAACAATTGAAAAATTGTTTTGATTTTTCTCTTCTAGTATATGTTGTAATAAACGACCTCATCATGAGCCATGAATATGCTATTAATGGCCCATCATGAAGCAACAGAACCTGAAATGATCACATCATGCGCACGCAAATTTTAAGTACATGGACAAACTTGAAACTACCACTCCTTGATTATCACTCATCATCGAGTGAGGGACTTATGATACAAAGGATCCCAAAAGATTCACCAAACTTAAAGTGATATTTGACCTGATTAAGGGCACTGCACAGACATGGACATCGATTGGCATTAGATGATATTCCTCATTGTTGAAATCTATTTTTGTCCGCTGGTATGAACTTCAAGAATATCCCTTCAATAAGAACATGTGTCTATACTCACAGCCAAGAGTTAGGTGGTGTGCTCGCCTGCGATGAACCTCCGGCACTCAAGTCAGAAACAAGGTTGAAGGTGAAAGGAAAGTTAATTAAATGTTTTTATATGTTTATTGCAGAATCAATATTACCTTTCCTTGGTGATCCTTTATATAGTCTTTTCTTATTAGCTAGTTTTGGTAAATTGCATGAGTAACGCGACACTATCAAAACTGCAACACTATCTGGGGCTCGGCTCGCTAGCCATCTCTGATTTCCTCCATGTGTATTGCACCAAAATGGTTAATGTCCTTTTTACCCCCTCTTTTCCAAATTTTTAAGGGTATTTGTGTTATTTTTTTGTTATACAATAAATTTTAATTCTTAATTAATTATAATAATAATTATTATTATTTTTTAATACTATTATTATATTTATTATTATTAATTGTTCCACATTTGTTTTAAAATTATTAATGAATTCAATATTTTCATCAAGGAAATGTAATTATTTATTTAGTAATTTATGTAGTAGTAAATTAAATAAATAAATAATTTTTTAGATAAATAAATTGTTAAGAATGAAAAAAATGAATAAAATAATTAAATATTGTTCATTTGGTGCAACTTTTGGTGTAATGGGTTGGAGATGATTTTCAGTTTGGTGCAAAACTTACCTCAAATTTTGGTGCAGGATTGGATATGGTCTTATAATGCAAATTTGGATACCGGGAAATATGAAATGTAATAGTCGCAAGTATGAAACCAATATAAAACAGAAATTACTTTAATTATTTAAATAGAAGCGATAAATCTCTTACTCTGTCTAAACAGTAACACACTGTCACTGTTCTGCATGAACAGTGACAAATATTGTTCGCGTCTCTTTTTTTTTTTTTTTCCTTTTTCTAAAGTTTGTATGGGTATATAGACCGGGGCTATGATACCAAACTCTAAAGACCCAAATTTTATATACTCAAGTCGCTACCAAAAAAGAATTCTTAATAATTTAATTATTTATGAATTTGTGTATGAATAGTTTACACAAAATTGAGTGTAGGTCCATTTACTTCTTGCATGGCTCTCCTTTATATCAAAGCACACATTTCAGTTTTTACACAGGCTCTTTCAGTGACCTTGCTTTACTCAGCTTCAATGCCCTCTTCCTCCCACTCTTACTATTCTCCTCGTCTTCCTCCTCGTACTTGGCTTCGTCCTCATGCATAGTTTCTTCATCCTCAACATTTTTTAAGGTGTGTCCCGACTGCTAAGGATCCAATTATTCTACCCTCCTTTGTTGCCTTAATGTGGTGCAAAAACCAAATAGTAATTGTTCGGGTTTTGATACCAAATGAATCCCAGGCGATAATGTTACTCGCTGGAATTTCTGAGTCAACATTGATGACTGAATTAAATATTGACTCCTCAATGAAATGGCAGGGTCCGAAAACTACTCGGGGACCATCAGAAGTGGCCCAATTTAATTAGAGACGCTCATGGTCCATCTACTTCTTGGATGGCTCTCTTTTATGTTCCGACCCCTTTACTATTTGTTGGTCTATGAGCACAATATTAGAGCCCACTTAAAATACCCCTAGATCTATATATGGCCTTATTGTTGGCAAAAGCCGTGTATGTGCAATAGTGAAAAAGAGGCAGCTGATCCTTTGTGGTTTCTCTCTTCGTGGTGGAGATAAACGAAACCTGTCTTCCTCTCTTCTTGGTTACATATTGCAGCCACCCTATTGTGTTCTTTGTGGACACATTGAGTTGAGCAACTGAAGTAAAACAGTAGTAGTGGGTTTGAGCTGTCGATCGGAGGTGTTTGATAAGATTGGAATTGGTAGACTGAACCCGAAAAAACACCTTGGTGGAACCATCTTCTGCGACAGTAATAAAACATGTAAGAATTTGATGTAAATGATGTTGAAGCTGTCTCCTTGGCCTGTGGTTGGTTCCGGGAGTCAGCTGCCACCTTATCTTGTTTCTTCACTGTCGGAAGAACCTGTATTATCCCAAAATTCCTAGCCTGTGACCGGAATTATTTAATGCCCAGTGTTATCCTCTTAGCTCCTAGTGAGTCCGAGTCCAATAGATAGTCCAAAGAGATCCGTCTGTTTAAAGAAAATGAGATAATAATTAATTACCTCCAATTTCCTAAAAAAATTGTAAAAGTTTATTAGGTGAAGTTAATTAAGTTCAAGACTTTTTAACTTGGACGTACCCCACATCCCACGTCCCACGATGTTTATTCTCAACAAAATTTAATCTAAAGTTCAATTGTAGAAATATTTTCAAGATTTTATTACCAATGTCCAATGGCAATTGTTATGGGTTTATCAGAAATTTCCTTGCACTGGTTTCCAATATTTCCTTATCATTTCCCTTCCTTATGATGTTACTATAAAGAATGAATTCAAACGCTTTCCCCAGGCTAGAGATTTCGGCCCTCTATCTCTCTACGCTATTTGTTTTTCAATTCTGGAAAACCATAATTCTTAAAAACCCTAGACAAATGAAGAGAGTATAAAAAAGAATAAGAAATTTTCATAGCCAGCACAAGCCCCTTTCTATACACGTCTCTCTCTTTCTTCTCTATTTCTCACCCCTACTCCGACACACACACAATTCTCTCTCAAGAAAGAAGAAGAGATAAAGGTAGTGAGTGATTCAAAGCTATTTTGACCAAGAAGGGTTGGAAAAGAACACGAAACCCTTCTCCCAAGGTGTAAGGGTGGAGCCCCTGTGCTCAAATTTCATTAAGGATAGCTTTGAAATTTCACACTTGTAATTTTGGTTTTATCCTTATTTTTGCTTATAAATAGGGAGCCTTCATTATACGTAGTCATTATGAAAAAGAGATAAAGGTTACAAAAAATAGGGTGTGCGACTTTTCTTGTAAACTTTGTTTCATCATAGTGAATTACTAGAGTGACGAAAGACAAAGTAGTACTACCTTGAGAAGAACCTTTATAATCTTGCATGTTCTTTAGTATCTGTATTCTTTCCGTGATTATTACACTCGATTGTTATAGGATTAAAGTTTCTAATTCTCAACAATTGGTATCACAGCTTTAGGTGCTTTTGGTTCTGATTGAGAGCTATATCTCGTGAAGAAGGAACGTTATTAGGAATCTTCAAATTTGATGATATGGATTTTGCGTTCCAGAGGATGTGGATCGAGGATTATATATATAGTAAAAAATGCACCTTTCTCTTTTGAGTGAGAGGTTGAAATTCATAAAGGACGGTGAGCGAAACTCCTTGATTGTTGTTAACCTGTCAAAAAATGTTTGTCACAAAATGGTGGAGAGAAAACAGAAAAGACAGCGGGTTTGATGGTCCAATATGAATTAAAAGCCCTTTGCATGTAACAAGGTACACCTGATAAAAAAAAATTATTTAATTTAAATACGGCCTCTCTATGTGTGTGACCCTTGTCAGCCCATATTATTAGCCTCCTCATGACATTGTGCCTAGGGTAGTTAATAACCCATTATATAAAACAACAGAATATGAAATTTTAGGATGTTCTTTTTAGGAAAGTAATGTGCGTTAAAATGAAAGAAACTGTTCAAAGCGAAGGGAATATGGAATTGGGAAAATTTGGAATTTTTACTCTTGGGATACAAATACAAGTTTAAATCATGGCTCTTCATTTTTATGCTTTTGTTCAAAGAGTTAGACTTTGCCTTAAAAGGACAACTTAGATGCGGGAACTCAGATATAGAAGAAACATATGAGCTAAATAGATTAGAAAGTAAGGAAGAGGGAAAATGAAAAACTTGTGATGCTTGAAGATAGAAAAAATTTCCCTTGGCTAACACAGAAATTAGCACCACTTTGTTTTAGTGAAAGCCTCATTGCTCGCATTCAAGCACAAGGGATGTATAGTGGATGTTCCTGTTGGAAAGGCTATATATGCTAGGGCCAGAGGTCGACTGGTTACTAGAACTTATTTATGGTACAGGTTTGAAAGTAACAATGACTAAGGCGAAAGAAAGGAGCAAGATTGGCCAAAAGCCAGATATTCTCAGTCAAGAACAAATATAGGATTTTAGAGCGATAAGCCTAGTTGGCATTCCTTCTACTCATGTTCTTTCTCCAGCTACCTTGTTTATAGTATATAAGGGAAAAGACGGAATTTCTTTATCAATGTTACCTAGGAAGTTTATCGTATTTTTTACTTGAATTTGCTTGTGTGTATGGAATGCACCTGCCTAGCATGTATGATTTTCGAGTGAAAACCGTTGTCTACCTCTTCAACGGAATTCTCCCAAAAAAATGAACCAATAAGAGCAATGTATCTTCAAGGACATCCCCTAGTCTTTTTCGCCTTACAAATCTTCAATACAATCTTCTTCATTTCCATGTTTATGTTTCAAGTTCTTGATTTTATTATAGAAGAATAAAATAGTGCTATACATTTTGAAAATTAAGGAACTTCATTAATGTTGCCTTGGAAGTTTATCATATTTTCTAGTTGAACTTGCTCGAGTGTACTGCACGTGCCAAGCACGTGCAATTTCCGTGAAAAACTGAGAAATTGTTTAAATGTGTCAGTTAAATCTAGTTTGAATAAGGAAAAAAAACATAAAATTGCGAAATCCTCAGGTTGATTTTGTTTCCATATATTGACATTGACTGTGAAGGATAGATTATTCAGTTAGCTGGTGAAGAGAGCTTCAAAGTGTCTCCTGTTTCATGTCCATAGACTGTTCTTTAGTTTTATTTTAATGACAGTCTCCAGGGGAATTAAAATTAATAAGTTGTTTAAAAGTGACATTTTCTAAATATAGTTTTAAAAAGGAAAAAAAAAACCGTGATGTTGAGAAGTCATCTGTAGATGAAAATAGTCGAAACTTCTGAAAATGAAATTGAAGAGAATGCTGCCATAACTCAAGGTAGTACTTTTCAATTTCAATTGTCAACTTTTAAATGGTGTTACTTGTTGGAGCTTTTGCAACATGAATCACATAAATTAGGGGAGATTATTTGTTTATTGGAACAGTTGGAATCCCAACTTTCGAAATCATGACTACATACACCTTTGGAAATTTAGATTGAGAACCAAGTTTTTATCTACATGGAGAGTTATCAAGACAACCAGTGGATTGAGGGTTTTTCGCGAGGAAGTATTGGAATCAATTACAACTCTGGTGCAGCATAATCTCGTTCCTCGCCAAGGCGTAAAAATATTTGGTCTGGCAGAACATCATTTGAATCTGTCAAAACACTATTGAAGGTAGTTTGGGCACGAAGAGATGGTCTAAGGTGATGCTTTAATAGAGGATACAGATCCAGGTGACCAATTTTGTGGCATGACAATAGAACATATGGAAACTAACTTGAAGCAGAACGACAAAATTGATGAACCTCGCGGAAATATTTCTGTGCTGAATCAAAGCTCAGGAGTCCAAGGCATTCATATGGAATCTCCTTTACCATGTGAAGGAATAAAATTTACCATTGTTGATAGGTTGGATGTTAAATTTTTATAGTTATACATACTTGTCCAGATATACCGAAAGAATTTACAAAATCTACGACTAAATCCAAATCGAAGACTCAAATATTTTTATTGTGTTCTTGTATCTACAATTAATCATATGGATCTTTAGGATTAGAATGTTTTTCTTTTTAAGGTCAACTAGGTATTAGGCTATGATGCTCGGACTCACGTGCGCATATCGGGTATGGGTATGTATCTAAGTGTCAGATATTTTACTTTTCAAAATGTATGATATGTGGATATGGTTAAAAATAGTTCAAATTTTGGACACGGTATATGGGTACGTCTTTCAAACTTCGAATTTTTTGCCCAGAAATTCACTTGTGAAAAGTTAAATAATAATTAAGCGAATCTTAATTAGAAAAAAGGTTGAATGACTAAATGAAAATTTAATCGAAGTGTGGTGACTTCTAATGAAAATGTAATTGAAGTAGTGTGGCTGTTTTTTTTTTTACTTCAAAGTTATGTGACTTCTATAATTAAACCACGCTTCTTAATCTAGCTCCATCCTCTTTCCTCCCTAGCACCTACAGCGCTAAATCAAGGTTTCCTCTTCCACCGATTCTACCTAGCAGCGTCTCCTCTTCTGCACAGCTGCCTCCTTGCTATGTCCATTTGCCATTTCCTCCTCAGGTTTGTCTCCTCTTCCACACTGCTGCCTCCTTGCCCAGCTCCCTGAAGCTTTGCATCAACGTGTTCACCCCCTATTTCATACCTGTACCCGTACCTATACCAGTAATCGTACCCGTATCCGCGTGGTGTCTTGTCATGTCTACGTGATTATGCCTGCTGGAAATGAGAGTCGGAGCATCACATGTATTAAGTAGTGAATATAAAGTTAAAAAATAACTCGAAAACTGGCACGTGCATAGAAATTGCTTTTTTTAACAAAAATGTTTAAATATAATAACATCTAAATCTTATTTTGAGTACTAAAAAGTAAGAATATATATGATAAACAAACATTTAATTTCAAATGCATTTTTTTCAAATAAAAAGGGTACGACAAAGCGCTCATTTCATTAACTAAGCAATCCAAAGCAATGCAAATGCAGAAACACAATGAACGCCTCATCATTACACTGAAACATAAGCAACATTATCAATTTGTTCTAAAATAAAGTCATCCAATAATCCATTTCAAATAAGATACTTCTAAGTTATAGATTCATCTCACATGTGGCACATTATCCAACCTCGTATCAAATACAAATCCAAGACAAAGGCCATCTCCATTCCTTGACAACCTTCAACCACCTCCATTCAGCCTTCCCCTCCTCACTTTCTTCCCAAAGAACCAATCTTCCATTTCGCTGAAGCACCTATACATTTTCACCGGCATTCTACTAACCTTCTTTCACTCTAGGCTCTCCAGGTCCAACCTCAAGACCAAGATGATTCACAAGGAGAGCAAACAAGTTTTTTAACCATCCAAAATTGTAAATCTTGGCCTTCACCAATTGCTGTCACTTAAAAATGCCAAAAATATTGCCCCGCTGCCTCTTCTCCACCCGAACGCACTGCTTTGTTTTCTCAATATCTGTGATTTTTTGTCTTATATATCCCATTGTGACCAGAAACCACCAAGGCGAACCCAAATCTCAGAACACCAGAATAAAATTGGATACCATAACAGGATTTCACGGATTTGAAAGTAAGTTCGAGATGAACTTGAGACAACTACAATTCACATTCCCATTTCTGACATCATTACTTTCTGAATACTAGAGAATGGAAAGCTCCGTAAGAAGGACTGTATTTCCTGAACCAGCTAAAATGGAGCCGTGGCAAGAGCAAGCCGAGCCAAGTTGAGGGAGGATTTCAGGCAGGCTAAAGGGTTACAAACCAAAAGGGACTTCTGGAATAATTCCTCGCATGGGCAGTATTGCAATGAATACACAGTGTCTGTGATCAACGTAAATTGTAGGTGTTGGACATATATATTATTGAAGGTAAATTACAAGAACATTCCTCGAATTAAAAAATAAGAAAGAAAAGAAAAGAACAGAAAAGAAAAGAGCAGAAGGTAATGCTTAAATTTATTGAAATATAAATATTTAATTTCTAGAAGATTATTAGCGTGCGTGTGTGCCAAGAATGTGCAGTTTTTTTCAAAATTTTCAAAATATTCAAATTTATCTTTGGATAAATCTTAATTTGAATATAAAAGAAAGAATACAGTACAGAAAGAATGCAGAGCCTCATCCAAGTATCTAAAGTTGAATATTGTCACTAAATTGTATATACTATATACCTTTGTGACTGAAGTTTTTAGATGTGATCTTTGATGCTNATATAAAAGAAAGAATACAGTACAGAAAGAATGCAGAGCCTCATCCAAGTATCTAAAGTTGAATATTGTCACTAAATTGTATATACTATATACCTTTGTGACTGAAGTTTTTAGATGTGATCTTTGATGCTCCATACACAAGGACAACCTTATATCTTTTGAGAGATATAATGCAACAATTGAAAATTTGTTTTGATTTTTCTCTTCTAATATATATTGATACACATTAAAGTTATGTGCTTTTTCTCTTGTAATAATGGTCTCATCATGATCCTATAGCTATGCTATTAATGGCCCATCATATGAAGCAACAGAAGCTGAAATGACGACGTCATGTGCACAAGAATTTTTTAAGTACATGGACAAATTTGAAATTACCACTCCTTGATTATCAGTCATCATCAAGGAGTGAGGGACTTAAGATACAAAGGATCCCGAAAGAACATGAATAAAGCGATATTTGACCTGATTAAGGGCGTTGTGGAGATCACGGACATCGACCACCATTAGATGATATTCCTCATTGTTGAAATATTTTTACCGGCTCGTAAGAACTTCAAGAACAGCCCTTCTATAAGAACATGTGCCTACACTCACAGCCAAGAGTTAGGTGGTATGCTCGGGTGTTCCCGCATTGGACCTCCGGCGCTCCAGTTGGAAACAAGGATTGAAACGGAAAGAAAAGTTAATTAAATGGTTTTTGTAGAATGAGTATTACCTTTCTCTGGCGATTCTTTATGTAGGCTTTTCCTACTAGCTAGATTTGCTAAATTGCATGAGTAATGCAACAGTGCTAAAAATGCAGCACTATCTGGGGCCCGGCTCGCTAGCCATCTTTTAATTCCTCCATGACTAGGGGACTAGAATTGGGGGCTTCCTAATTAGACTCATAAGAGCCTTATAATGCAAAATTGGATACCAGGAGATGTGTAGCGACCGAGGAAAAAAAAATCTTGTATTTCGTTTTAAAAAAAAATTTCTTGTAGAAATCGAAATTAATTTGAATTATATTATGATGTTGCTACGACCATTCCTAAGAGTTAAATTAAAAGTTTTGGTCACGATAGTAAAGTTGTGTGCGCTTGTCTTAAAAGTTTTGTAAGTCGTCGAAATCTCTTTTAAACGACAAATTTTTTTTGTTTTATACAGTTACATTATTTTGAGGACACACTTTATATTAATTGTTACCACTATTAAGTCCTTAATTTTTTTAAAAAAATAAAATTGATACACTTGTTATATTGTACCAAATAATCCCTTTCATTTTTTTTACCATCCACTAGGTTCATAAACTACCCCACTTAGCATATTAACTTTCATTTTTTGTTTTTAACTACCAATATATGTATATATTTGAAAGGGGGTTATGGACGCCCACATTTATACACATTTCAGCTTACAATTTTACACATTTCAACTTACAGTTTAACCCATAGTTATCAGACCCGACCCGGACACTGAATCGGACAATGCAGCGGGTCGGTAGGTCAGTGGTTCGACCGGTGACCCGGTGGTT
>CAIGRT010214402.1:0-19329 GCA_903798405.1 Fraxinus platypoda
CCTCAACGCATCGTAACGCATTACACATTTTAGAACATTGTATAAAACATAACCTGATACTTACACTAGAAAATAAGAAGATAAATGTTTTCTTTCTTTTTGAAAGATTGTTAAATAGGAGTAATAGCTAGCACAGCTGCACATGGTAGAAAAGAAATGATTATATTTGATGAGACTTTAAATTTTCTGGTCAATAAATAATGGTTGGGCGGATATAATATTTTAAAAAAAAAGTGTGAAAAATAGAGGTGTCTTTCTTTCGGAGTAAAAATGTAGGTCCCACACTAACTTCAATTTAATTTCAAATTTTACCATTAATTCCTTCAAATGTGTGAAATCTTTATTGGCACCCTAGGTAGAAGGGTGGAAACTCTACGAAAGAACGATCTTAAAAATACGTTGATTCATAAATAATACCACAAATTTAGAAATTTTCCAAATAATACCCACAATGACTTGGAAATTTCAAATTCAGACATTTTTATCTTAATCTAGCAAATTTATAGCTAAAGAAGACCTAACTTTTGTCTAAATACAAAAAATTTACGGAAAAAGCCTAACTGCTAAGATAACCAAACAATCCGGAACTAAGTTTTTAGTTAAATTACAAAATATAACAATAGTAAAATCCAAATGCAACATCTTATAAATGAAAATAGTGAAATGAAGGTTATGACAATATTTATAAATTAAAATGTTGAAATGTTTATTGTTTAATATTTTTATGAAATTAATACTTTTTTAAATTCAAGTACGTCTAATGCATACATGAATTAAAAAGACGCTCTTATATATATAGAAGAAGAATTAGAATATCTTCTAGTTGACATTTGTGTTCTCTCATTGTAGGATTGGCAAACTGCTACTAGATAAAGTGCGTTGTTGTGTCGTGGATATTTCAAGCACTCATGCCATGCTTGAGTATTACAGTTATGCTTTGCTTAGGTTTGTCTGAATGCGTGTATTTGTCAAGTTGAGCGGACTTGTGTAATGTCGAACATGTAGATAGTTGATTTTGAGCTCGTGTACAACCTTATGTACTTCATCGATGTAGAATGAGCTGTAGCCTCTCCTGCACAATTGCCCTTAGAACAAGTCGGAAAATAGATGATTTAAAGAAAATTCAGCTCATGCTTGGTTTGGATAAAAATTAAATTATAGTAGATTTTAAGGGTCTATTTGATACTCTTTAATTTATTTTATGATTTACTTCAAGATTATTTTCAACCACACATTCACATAATAAAATATTTTATACATATACCAAAAAATTTTCTTTACTTTTTGAATTAAATTACTTGTACAATGAAAGTGTATTGATCATCGCCATTGAATTCAAAAACAATCTTTCAAATCAATGAACATAATGCCTGCCAACTCAGACATTGTCAAACTTATTGTCAAATTCATTGTACAAGTAGCATGGTTCTTACTTTTTAACCACACATTCTCCTAAAAATTATTATTTGAAATTCTTTTTTCTCCCAAAATGGTTGTCAAACAAGCTCTAACAAAAGTTGATAAAATATGTATTCAAAAGTAGATAAATGTAGTGGTGTTCTGTAAAATTAATTTAAAAAAAAATGACTTTCGAGAATTCGGGACATAATGTGGACTTAGTAAACACTCCTAGACACAGACTTAGCGCCCTCTTTGATGACCATTATTGTGTAAAAATGATATTTTGAATAGTGATTTTTTAAGAAAATGTATGGTTAAAAAATAGAGAAATGTTTTGTGTTTAATTGCAAAATATTTTATTATACCCCGTTTGATGGGAATAAAAATTAGATTTTTAGCAAATTTTGATAAAAAATGATGAAATGTGTCACGAAAAAGGTGTGAGTCACATAAAATGTGTGTGTAAAATTAGTTGTTGATTTTGATTTAGATTAAATTCTGAATTTTAATTTCTACCAAATATGATCTATCTGAATATATAATTGAAAATTAGTATAAAAAATAAATTATTTTATTTTAAAGGAAGACAAACATGAGCTTAAGTCAAAATGCGAGATTACAAACTTTTATTTTCATAGATTTTATCTTATTGAATAAGTAGGTTCAATAAATTTTCACTCATTACAAGCTCAAAATTTTGTTCTGGTGATCGATTGCTTTAATTTTTTTTCAGGTATTCAATAATTGCGCATATTTTGCAATTAAATGAAAGTTTGAAATTTCTTTTGAGTACCTTGAAAACATTTACAAAAGTTAATAGCCACGACGAGAAAGTTAATATCACTTGCTGTCACTTATATGTTCCGAACTGACGACTTCCATTGGCTGTAAATAACACCTCGATATCTCATCTCCAAATTATCACCGTTGATTGAAGATCAATGGGTGCTGGCGTGATACGTGCACGTACACAACGATACACAGTTGACTTTTCCCAGTTCGGAAATCCGAAAAACCAGAGGCGCTTTGCTCACATAAACCAGTACAAAAAATCAGACACTCAAAGAACCCACAATTCTTCATCATTATCATCTAGCACAAAAATTCAAGATTCGATTTTTCACTTTCACTCTCTCTCCCTATATGTTTTTACAGATCGATGGTAAGTGAATATGTACATGTAAGAATGAATTGTTGGGGTCTGTTTTGAAGTTCGATCTTAGTTGCAATTGAAGTTTCTGCTACTTAATTTCTGGTTTTTTGAGCGTCGAAGTTGGTGAAATTCTGTATTTGGAAGTTTTGGATGGTGAATTGGTGGGGGTGTGAGTGCTGCGAAATTGAGGGTTTTTGATTTTTTGGATCTGGTGTGAACATGGGTTTTGAATGTCAACTGTGATTGATTTTGCACTTGGGTTCTGATTGAAGTGATAACCATCTGGGTTTTCAAGTTATATGTTTATTGGGGTTTTTTTTTTTTTGTTTTTTTTATGTAGGAATAACTTAGGAAAAGAAGAAGGGTTTGGTTATAGTTATAGAATAAAGATTGTTCTAGGAGAGGAAGGAGATGTTTTATTCGCAGTTTATATTGGCAAAAAAGGGGCCGCTGGGGACCATATGGATAGCAGCGCATTTGGAGCGGAAGCTACGCAAGAATCAGGTTGCTGATACAGATATCGGAGTCTCCGTAGGTAAAGTTTTAATTTTTCTCTTTGTAAATGTGGCAAGATAGTTCTTCTTGTAATATGTTTAATAATGTCATTATTCTTTCTTGAAGTGATACAACCTCATAGTTGCACAAGTGCATATAGGTAAATGGACAAAAATTTAATCTGGTTGTGGTAAAAAGAACTGGAGAAAAGAAAAAGAAAATGCAGCTCATGAGTAATGTGAACGAAAAAATGAACAGGTGTCTGTCCTCTGTTCCTTAAAGTATTATGTTTAAGCTATATTTGGTTGATTCAAATTGGTGTTCAGAATCAGTTTCTAAATGAGTATATATAATGAGGTTTAGATAGAAATTTTTGTTCCAAATTCAAGGTTACATTTGCCATGCCACCAAATATCTTGTCTGTTTTGGTAGATTACAATGTGATATGTCAATATCTCTCTGCTTGACAGTTCTTGCAAAAAGTGTCAGTTTGAATGAGTTCAAGGCACAGCCATTACTCCAGACGTTGGAAGTTCGATAAATTCAACTTTTGAACACCACGAATTGTTCCTGTTGTGCTGGGGATTAAACCAATTACAAAGCAAAGAAATTAGATGCCCTTAGTTATTAGTATTATTATTATAGGGTGGGGGTGGTGTGGTGTGGTTGCAATGATAGGGTGGGGGTCATTTGAATAAGTAACAATATCAGGATTATTCAGGTGAAGTGCAAACCAGAATTAGCTAATTTCTTTGTGGACCTTAGCAATTGTCAATTGTTTCATCCTACTTTTTGTCTATGTCTGTAAACGCCAAATGGTTGGTACTGTCATTCTTCTCGAATGTTCAAATCTTTGGTTTAATTTTTTATTTTTATTTCAGGAAAATGAAAATTGAAAGAAAATAATTTTTGCAGTACAACCTTGTTTATAAGTTGATGCACAAACTTTACTGGGAACCAACCCCTCATATCAAAATTGTAAATGAAAGAATTATATCTCTTTGACATCTATGGCACCATACTTCATTTTAATTTCGGGACTGGAATTTAATTATTTTAATCAAAAAAATAACTGCCGAGTCTTTAAGTGTTATATAACTGTAACTGAATCTCAATCAAAACCTTTTTAGTATCTATGCCAAGTTAAGATATGTGAATTTTTTAAGAAAATTCTTTGAATCTAGAAATCATGAAAATTAATAATGTAGTTTATATTTGTACAGTGGCACGTGAATTGGTGGCATGGACTAGATGGGTTTTTTTGTATAACTCAAGCAATTATCTCTACTTTTCAGATGTTAGCACTGGAACATCGATGAATTTGATATTCACGGATATGATACTCCATATATTTTTTGACATGGTCAATGTGACCTATGAGGTTTTTGAAGTTTCATCAATTTTTTTTTCCATTTTCGATAGAGCTGTCTTCAGAGGCTTGATAAATTGAAACAAACTACGAAGTTCATTATTAGAACTAGACAAATCACATCCTTTGTGTCAATTGCAATTGATGTTGGACAAGATAACAAAAGGAAGCAAAGAATGATGGGCTGCGACTGATAAAAGGGACAAAATGAATCAAGTTTCAATAATTAGTTCACTAAAGGTGTATAATAATAACAAAGCTGTTGTAGTCTTTGCACCACAGAGCTAAAAAGGGAAACAAAAAATTAATTCTAATTTGAACTTATGACTAATCACGTTGCTCCATTCTGTGATGTGGAACTGAAATCTTTTGTGGTTCTCTCACTTTCTGCTCGGTTCATATTCAATTGTTGTTGCGATCTCATTTGGTCATTGGTTAATTCTGTCGTGAGTTTTCCTTTCAAAATTTATTTTCTTCGCTTTTTGGCGTTTAATTATTTTTTAATGAAAAGTGTGTATTTCTCTCATTCAGTATAAACTTCTTATCTTTGCAGACTCAATTCTTTTCCCTGATGTACCAATTGCACTTCGGTTGTCTAGCCATCTTCTGCTTGGAGTGGTGAGGATTTATTCTCGAAAGGTGAACTACCTGTTTGATGATTGCAGTGAGGCTTTGCTGAAGGTCAAGCAAGCTTTTCGCTCTGCTGCTGTGGATTTACCTCCTGAAGAGTCGAAGGCACCATATCACTCCATCACTTTACCAGAGACATTTGATCTTGATGATTTTGAACTGCCAGATAATGACATATTCCAGGGGTTGGTTTGAAATATCTAATTCGTGTTTCCTGAGAAACCTAAGCTATCCTTATACTGTATATGAGTTTACCCCCTTTCTAGTGCATCATAAATTGTATAGCTGCTTAATCTTCATGGTCTTTAAGATTTCTTAGCACTGCACTGATTGGATTTTTGGTCTAGTAATTGCGAACTTGTACATGTTCAGTCATACTCAAAGGTCCATTTGTTGACTTGATAAAGTTTAGGTTTAATGGTTTATTTACCATGAGTAGCAGAAACAAAAAGAACTTGACTTTCTTGCAACTGAAATAGGTCTAATGAGTAGAAGACATTTAAATACTTGTATTTGAATGGGCTTGCATGACGGTCTTAACTCCCGTGTTTTTCCTAGGATTCTTGGAAGACATTATGTGATATTTTAATTGTCGAGCATGGGTATTTTATTCTATCTTGTCTAACATTTACACACTGATTGCAAATTGTGCAGTAATTACGTCGATCATCATATTAGTTCAAGGGAGCAAATTACCCTTCAGGATACCATGGATGGCATTGGTTACTCCACATCAAAGTTTGGATTGGATGGTTGGTATTCTTTGTGCTTGTTTTGACCTAGCTCCTAAATGTGTCGCATTTTCAAACCAGCCCCATCTGTCCCCTCTTCCCCAACCCCACAAAAAGAACAAAAGTTACATCAACCCAAATGTGAAGAGAAATATTTATTGGACGTTTAATCATCAACTTAATGCTCGTATCTACCTCTTCATTATTTTTCCTAATTGTTGCTCTGGTTGTTTGTAGAGAGGTTTGGTGATGGTGATGCTTCTGGATTGGACCTTGAGGAGGTACGTATATTTACACTCTTGATGCTGTTACATTGTTCATTTTTGCTTTGAATTTATACTGTTATAATGTTTCTCCATGTTGGAACTTAAGTAATTAGATAAGTATAGTTAGTCAAAGTTGATTATTGGTACAACACATGCAATTTTGAATTACTTTGACCCCGAAAATTAAATTTATTATTATCCATTTTTATTTGTAAGCATATTTATTATTTTACATGAAAATGTTCTCTGTTGCAATTCACCCCAATAAAATATAAAAAGTGATATCACTGGCGTTCTGGTTGCCCTACATCTGGCATAAAACTCGAAAGGACACCTGATACATGTATCCATTCCTTCAGAAGCTGAGAGGAGTCTTCGACCCTGCATGTTTGTTTTCTAGTTCTAATATGTATTCTTCTTGTAAATGAACTATATTAAAATGCCTTCCATGTTGTCAGATTTATGCAGATCAGTGTGGAGCAAAAACATCTTGAGCTATTTATAATTTTGATACAAATTAATAATTGACGTATCGGATTCAATGCTTATTTCCTGGACATACCATATTTTAAATATTTTATTAAATTATTCCTTTCAACTATGAAATCCCTTACCAGATTACAACATACATGGAGAGTAGTAGGAGACACATTTCATCTTTTACTGTAGGAAACTGAAATGTTCTGAAAATATTTTCCATAGTTCAAATAGGTCCAAAGGTCACCAAAGTATTTGCATGGGGGCATGGAATGTTAGCTATAAAAAAATAACTGTAGAACACGCATACTCTAAAATGCTTTGTCCTAATTAGATAGAACTTAAATACACACTTCTTTTCATCTAAACTGTTGTCCTCGGTTTTGATTTTCAATTGTCCAAACATGAATTCTAAAGTGAGGTTTATATCCTGTAACTTCTGTAGTTATTTGAGAAAAGGTTGTCGTTTTCATGATAGTGATGATTCCTTAAGAGTTTTAAGGGTCATCATGACAATGTATAGCTACCTATCAATGCATGCAGATTCTAGAGTAATGATGGGAATAAAATTATAGATGGAACTTAAGATGGAAGGTCACAAAATTCTCTCCATAAATTTTGACATTCGATCTTTTCTTATCGTAGAGTAAGATTAACTCATTAAGTTAGGTTTGCATTCTGTGTATGTGATGTTCACATTTGTCTCTGTGCTGGGTTTAACACTATGTTTCATGTACTGACATTTTCATGGATGTTGGGACATTGTTCTCTAGAGTAGTGTGATACTGTTACCCAGCCTGCTGCATAAAATAGTATTCTTATCTGCGTACAGATTTAATATAAGCATCTGTTCTTACTTGATTCCCTTTTCATTGATCAATTGTGTCCAGGAATTATTTTTGGACAAAATTGGCACTTCAGGACAGGCTGAGGAGAGGTTGGCTTTACATAAACTTTTCACGGCACTGCGAAATGATTTTTTCTCTTCCCCCACTTATTTTGGTATTTAAATCGTACCTTGAGATTTAATTGCTGCAGCAGCTGTATTGAACTGCCATTCTATTCCTGTCACTTGATTCCTAACAGTTATTATGTGGGCCATTAATGTTTACACATTGAATCCTTCACACTTCTAAACTTTTAGGGAAGAAGAGAAAAAATGAACTTCTTTTGTATGGTCTACTTTATTGTTTTTGCTTATGTGGGAGTCTTATGTTATGTAGAAGTTTCTCGTTTCTTTCTGACTAGAGATGCTGGGTAAGCATCAAGCTATTAAATTGTCTGCCTCACTGTCAAGACACTCTCATTTAAGCTGAAATTAGGGGGATGATAAATCAGCTAATTTGTCTTATATTCTTTTTTAGTTTTTGTGCTCACATCTATAATTGCCCCTCATGATGTGTATCTGATCTGTATTATCTACTAAGTATTCTTCGCTAGTAAATGCCACCTCTTTTAGTTACAGTTCCATGTACGTAGAGTTTTGCTTTTTCAGTGAAAGAGTATGTTTCTGTCTTGCATATGATTTATTTTGGAGGTTTTCGGGTACTGTCATTATCTGTATTATTCTGTCCTCTTGAAGTATCTGAGTCTCGTAATCTCTTGGTGGTTGATTCTGTTGACCAATCCATATAAATATCTGAACTGGATTGATCTCTTACACTATCTTTTCTCCGATTCCAGTGGTGATCCTCAGGCCTCTGTCCAACCGATGACTCCTCTCAAGCTAGATGAGCATCCTCAAGAAAGGACAAATTCAGAAACCATGGTACCTACTTGGAGCTCTAAAATTATGTTTTCAGGCTTTAATCTACATTTAATTTGATTTTGATTTACATTATATGTTCTTAAGATGTATTTTTGGCATTGCTTGTTTTGTTAGTTCGATACACAATACCATAAGTCGAAATGTCCACCAGAAACTTAGATTTCTATCTAGTGAAGATAATTTTTCCACATGCAGGTTGATGTTGAAGATGCTGAAGTTATGGACTATGCTCACGCACCTTGTACTCCTGGATTGGTGGAAGAGCCTAACTTGTCCAATGTCCAAGAGGCTTCTGCATGTGATGACCATCTGGAGGGGGAATATCATTTAATGGAATCTACTGTGAAAGAAAATGCTAAAATTGTTACTTCTGAGGGTAAACAAGAGGCGGATTGGTTATCGCGAGATGATGTAAATTCTAATGCCAGTTCTTGGATGCCGCCTGATGTAAATTACCATTCAGGTGGCCTGGAAATTGAAACAATAAAGCCACAGGAAGGAGAATCTCCTTGTACTAAAGCTACTTTGGAGCATGTGAATTTGGACAAACCTTCATCAATATCCGGACCATCTTCTGATTTATCTAATCAAGTAGAAGCTGTAAACCCAGCATCAGAATTAGTTGAAAAGATCACTGAGGCGTCTGTTGTTCCTGCGACAAAAGATTTGCAGAATGAAGTTGTTAACAACAATAAGAGCAACTTTCCCTCAGCAAACGAGCCCGGTGATGATCCCCAAGGTCCCAGAGAAATTGTCTTGGAGGACAGTGATCAAAATACTTCTGGTTTGACTGGCACTCAACAAGTCTGCGAAGTTGTAACATTGACAGATCAAGCATTACTTGGGGTAGAAGGTCCTGTTAGTGTGGGAAGTGCAGGTGAGCTGGATAAACCATTCTGTGATGCATCAGAAGTAGGTGCTAAAATCCAAGGTTCTGAGAATCCTGAAACTCTGGCTTATCAAGAACCTAAACATTCGAACTTGTTGAACCCTGACGTTCATGAAAACATGGCAGCTACTGAAACTCAGTTTCTCAGGCCATGTAGTTCCAACCCAGAACAACCTCACATACCAAATTCTGGACATGACATATCAATGAATCAGGACTTACAATCTGATACTGCTACCTTGGGTTCATTAGAAATTTCTGGACGAGAGGAGACTTTTATGCTAGGTTTGTCTGTTGAGCTAAATACTTGCTAAAATAAATGTAATTGTGCAAATTCTGAAAAGTTCTAATTAATTTCTTAAGGACATTTAGTCTTATCAAATCCTTTTTGGGCAATTAGTCCTACTTTGTGAGGTAATTTGAACAAGTTCTAAAGTCTAAAAGGAGTGTTACTATTTCCATCTTTTCCCACCATCTTTTAAATCCAGAATTTTTCTATTCTAAGTGTCTCTAATTCCTCATTCCATCGTCTAACTCTTATTTTGTTTAAAACGTGGAAGAATAATTTTTTGTGGGGTTCAGAACTTCTCGGGGAAACACAAAGTAGTTCTGTAGGCGATTAATGGCTTTTTGATCTATGCAGTAGTCCGTGGTTGTGTATTGAATAGTTTTCATTTTATCAGGTGGAGCATGCCATGTAACTGATGATTCGGAACAAATTTCAAAGGAAAACCACGTAGAAGAACTTGTTCCACGTGAAGATGCTCATGCAGCATTTAGCAAACTTCACGGTCAAGTGGGTAGCATATATTCAGAGGATAGGCCAGTGGATAATTTAAATAATTCTGTGGAAGCTGATTTACCTGCTCCCGAGAAACTACTGTCAGTAATAGCAGGCCAAGCTGATATACACACAGACATGCTAGCAGAGGCTAGTCCAAGGGACTTAGTAGGGCTCGATGAAGATGATGCTGGGAGCAAACTATACTCGGGCAGAAAACGTAGTGTTACTGAAAACGCATTGACAGAGCACGGTTTGAATTCAGTCGAATCTTCAAGGGCGGTCCGTGCCAAAAGAATTACAGAATCTGTTCCTGATGATGATGATTTGTTGTCTTCTATTTTAGGTATGTCTACTTTCTTGTTGATCTGTGAAATGTGGACACTCTTGACACGTATCAGACGTTGACATGCCTTAGACAAGCTGGACCATTTGCCTAACGCTCTATTTGGTGTTTCATATTATTTATGTAATTTTTAAAATTTCCAACATGCAGATGACATGGTCTCAAAATGCCCCAGATATGCCCCAGTCCTATATTTTTTATAATTTTGTTATGTGACACATTAAAGGCACAACAAACCCCCATTGATGAAGTTTGCAATACAAAATTGGGGAAAACTTAAGTTATTAAAACATTTTTGAGAAAGGTTAAGATAATGAGAAGAATTGTATGAATTTCATGTTAATTTGTTTTATATCTACTGTATGCACATGACTATTTAATTTAGTTAGCACTACAAATACAAAGAACAATATAAAGTTGTTTTCATTCCAGTAGCAGTTCCTTTACAAGATCAAAATCAAACCTAAAAAAAGAAAATTAGTTTTATGAAAAGAAGTATTGAAGTAAAGATATAATTTATAACTACATAGTTCTTTGAAGTGTTTTAATTGGGGTGTCCTTTGAAGAATTGTGTTCACCTGTCAGTTCATGTTGAGTCCGTATTCCATGTCTGCATCTGTACTTCATAGATTTTAACTATTTTAGACATGATTCCTCGAGGGGGTTCAGAGGTGAAAATATCCCTTACTTTTCTATGAATGCTTCTGATTTGTGGGAACTATTATTGTCTCAGTTGGAAGAAGATCTTCAGTTTTGAAAGTAAAGCCATCTCCTGTTGTTTATGAGGTAACTTCTATGAAACGTGCTCGTTCTGCTCCACGCACCGGTGCTGCCAAAAGAAAAGTGCTCATGGATGATACAATGGTTTTGCATGGCGAGTATGTTTCCCCTCTTGCCAGCAATACTACATTAACTTCCTCTACAAGCTTTTTATTTTAATTAAATTTCATCAGTTTACAAGGATGCATGGAGTTTTCCTCATCTACTAAAGTACATTAATGATGATTAACTAATGGTGTGCAGCGTGTGGAATGCATCTTTCGCATATAATCACTAATTCTATTTAATTAGTGATTATATTGACTTTTCTAATTATTTCCCATCCTCCCGATTTCTTATTTCATTTAGATGTGTTTAGCACAGACATGATCTGTGCTTATTTGGCTACCATTATATCTTTGACATTATCTAATTATTTCCCATCCTCCCGATTTCTTATTTCATTTAGATGTGTTTAGCGCAGACATGATCTGTGCTTATTTGGCTACCATTATATCTTTGACATTATCGGCTATTAAATGCATCTGACTTGTTGCATTTTTCCCTCAGTGTTCCTCATCGTAGTTCAGAGCTTTCTTGTCCAGTGTTTTAGGTTTAGGGTGGTGAACTTATTTGCTAGCTTGTTCACGAAGTTCGTGTAACTTACGTACTATCTTTGTTTCCTTGAAAGTACGATACGCCAACAGCTGATGAACGCTGAGGATGTTCGTCGTGTCAGAAAGAAAGCTCCCTGTACACGGCCTGAAATTTCGATGATTCAGAAACAATATTTGGAAGATGAAATTTTTCTTGAACCAATATTTACTGGTGAGTTTAAAATTCAAATATATGTGCTCTTGAAATGTATTTTCCTTGTGAAAATTTGACTCTTTTTTATAGATGACATTTGATCATGTGTATTAATTGCTAATTGGCACATTGTCAGAGAACAACAATTTAACTCCCAAACCAGCTATGACACGCCTTATTTTCTTTGAGTGGCCGATTTTGTTTGAAAAATAGGTATCATATAAGTTATATATTTATTATTGATAGGACCTTTTCTCATAACATGTTTTGGCCTTAAGGAAGTCTCTTTTCATGTGGCAACTTGTATCCCAATTAGATGGTGTTGAATTACCTAGTTTAGTGCATTTAGATTTCCTAAACAGGTGCGGGACTAGTTCCGTGAATTCTATAATGAGTAAATACATGAAAGATCCTGGAAATTCTTGTCTTTTTTTCATCAGAAGAGACCATTAATTTATTTCATTTTTTGTTTATTTATTTATTTCTGGTCTGTTTGAGGGGAATGTGTATCCTTTTCTTGATAATTCAATATCTTGCAAGATATATTTGTAACTTCATTTGACAAATTTTATTCAATGCAATCACTTTATTGAATTTGACATCCTTTCTTAGGCTTGTCAATCGAATTGGCATCTTTGCACGGTCAAGCATATGACTTGAGTAGAATCAGAATCTGCCAAAATGATATAAATGGTGCTTCATTTGATACTGTGGCTGAACCCAATTTCCATAATGGCGAAAACAATGCATTCATTGAAGCAGCAGCTGAACCAAGATTAGCTTCCCAAAATGATGAAAATGTCATGAACAGGGACATAAGAAAGGATGAAGGGTCTGATGGGCCTAACGGCACAGAGCAAATAGGGATGGGAGAAAACACTGAACTTTTGGTAGACGGGAATAATGAAGTGGCTGGACATAATGAGATTCTGGTGGACGAAAAGATGCTGGAGACATCCAATGCTGCCAGTGTAAAAGTTAATATCTGTCAAGAGCCGATGTGTCCTACTAATGATGGTGTGGAGCCTGATGTTTCACAACAGGTTCTTTTGAAGGATGTAATTGAACTAGAGACAAGTGATAAATATGCTGATGCAGTAAATCCTGCTGTTAATGAGGGAGTCATGTCATCATCCATTATTGATCACACTTCAGGTGATATGGATGATGCTCCTGCTGGTATGGTTCAGACAGCTTCTTTGAATGAGACCAGTGAGACAAACTCTTCTGTGAATGTGGACGCACCAGTCAATTTACCTGATCAGAAGATAGATGCACCCTTTCTTGAGCTGGATATTTCAGTGGTGGATGTGAGCAATGATAAGGCGATTGGTAAAGATGAAGTTACAGATAAGGATGGTGATATTATTTTAGAAGATGAAACTGAACCTAGCACATTGTTTACCGTTCTATCAGAGGTTTCTGGACATGGTGCAGCAGTTGAACAGCTACCGGATTCCAATCATGGAGAATTGGAGTGTAATGTCCAGAGTGAAACCGATAATGGTCCTTTTGGCAAACAGAAGACGGAAGATGTTCTGTGTGGCGAACAACCAATAGGCTCATATCCAGCACAAAGTAGTGTGCATTTGGAAGATGGTTTCTTAAAGGATGATGAAAATCCAATTCAGAAGGAAGACTATCATCCCAATATGACAGATGCAGAAATCTCTGGTTTGGACTTGCATGACCGTGATGTAAGTTATCTTGCTTGCCTCTGATGATCTTCTCTGGTTCCGGTCTAGCATTACTTAGATTTTGCTGCTTTCAAATTTCTGCCATAATTTTTTTTTTTTTTTCTTTTCACGAGTGCCTTATGTTTTGTTTGTTAGGGGTAAAATCTCACAGGGCTTGGGCTACACCTTTTAACATGGTTGACCTTTTAAAATGGAACCCCTAGTCTCCATATGGTATCAGATCCCTTTATGCTCAAAAGAGCCATTCAATCCCTCTAGAAGCTCAATCGAGCCATCAGATTTCAAGATCGGTGTACTCAAATGAGTCACCATCTTGCAGGGACATATTAAGAGTAAAATCCCACATTGGTTAGATATAATAGCGCTAACCAACATATAAGGGTTTGGGTTACTTCTCTTGACCTTGTAAGATGGAACCCCCCAAGTCTCAATATCCTTAATGCTGTTCTGGATGTTCCAACGTTCCGATAATGATGTGCAAAAGTTATACTAGTGTTTACCTTTTGTAGTCAAATGAAATTTGATATATGCAAGTTTTTAAACTTGATAAATGAAGTAAATAGGCATCATAATTATGAATATTTACTGGGTCTGCAAAGGATGGGCTGAAGAACTTTACGTAAAGAAATGGGTCATAAACTTTTGAAAACCGTACTTTCAGCACTCTAAATAGATAGTTGAAATTCCACGCATCAGTAATTCCAAATGATTTAGACAAATACGTAAAATTGGATATATTTACTGGGTCTTTGGAAGATAGGTTCTAGGGCTTCAAATAGATAAATGGGTTGTAGAAAACTAAATTAAAAAGTTTTAATGATGTTCTACGCTTTTATTCGAAACTCTATGCATCAATGATTCCAAATAATTCATACAGAATGGAACCTGCTTGGTCTTTTCAAAATTAATAATTTTAAGAACTAAGTAATCAAATGTTTATGCAACATCATTTTTCAGCAAGATGACATTCACGTGCATTCTTTAGTAAACTCACAACGAAGACATTAATTAATACCTCGAAGGCTTAAGCTCACATAACACGGGACTTGAGCTTGCGATTTCTCGTCCCAGAATCTCTGATTTCTCCACTTGAATTGCACCTCATTAGCTAAGGTAAATTTTCAGTGTGTTGTAAACCAGAGAGAATTATAGTATTTTCACATCTGTATGTTTTTCTGATGTTCATTACTTAACATGAAATGATATGATCATGAATGAACGTTTATAGTGATAACTAAGATAAAGCCTGACCAATAAAGGAAGTTACATGGGGCTGCTTGTTAAGTCGTATGTTTACTTTGCATAAAACTTATCCAGGTATTTCTAATCTAGAGTAATAAATGCAACCTAAGAAGGATTATCACAATATGAAATTGGCTATTTTTCTTTATCTAGCACCTGATCCAAACATGCTGACAGAGACTCGTTTGTCTCGCAAGAAATTTAAAATGTTCATTGTGCTGTTTACCGAATAATTCTCTTTCATTACCTCAAGAACCTATTCTCGTTGCATTTTTAGGCTGTAGACATATGAGAGCTCTTCTGCATGTTATATGGAACTAAAAGGATTGCGCCCGCCCCCCCCCCCCCTCTCTCCACATTTGATTGTGGTGAGCTCTGTTAATAACTTTTTTGCCTTTTGATGCAGAGTTTGGATTACTTTGCCCCAGTAAATGACACAGGTTTGCTTCTATCCTACTAATATATTCGCACACGTGTCATGCTTCAATATAAGGAAAAAAATGAAAAGAAAGACTCATTGGGAATTGTTTCGCAACTCTTGATGTGGATAAAGAAGCTGTGGATGTAATATTAGGAAGGATACTTTATAAGCTGAATGTTTCAGAAGGTCTCTGGACATTCTTCTGAGGCTTCTCCTTTTCATTCAGGCCCCATAAATTCTTTATGGGTATTTACTAATACTCCGAATACCTGTTGAATTCTTTTGGGTCCTTAGTTTGCTTTTGTAGAGAGTTCGCCCTTATCCTTCAGTGTTTATGCTGTCCATGATATGTTTATGTGGATTACTTAAGCTTGATGCTTCATAATCTTTGGGCTTTCAGAGTTTCTAAATGTTGATGATGAGGAAGCAGCTGAAATAGCAGATGATTATATGCCTCATGCTGAAGAGTCTCGCTTAACTGAAAACAGTGGGTGGTCTTCACGTACAAGGTTTGATATTCTGCTGCTTAACCTTTTATGAATGTGTATATACATCTCCTGGCATTGAAGAAGTTATTTTGGCTATTGTTTCCATGAATTAGTGCCAAAATTGCAGCCTTCTGCTGCATAGCAAGAAATGAATGGATAAGGTAGCCAAATGACAATTGATTTAGTTTATAAAAGAGATCCCCCAACTCCTCCTTCATTCCTCTGTTAGTCCCAGCTTGTATTTTGTAAATAGTACCACTGGTTGCTTTGTTTGAGTTTGAGGATTTTGGTTTGTGCTGAGTTCTGAAAAATTGGAGTAGAAATGTTTCAATTGTTTGATTTGCGCATCATTCTGACAATTGTTCATCAATTAGTACATCTGTTGCTTCCACAGTAGCAGAATGTTTTCTCCCAGCTATTGTTACGTCACATATTTTTGTCAGGATTTTCTACCTTTCAGAAGATGAGTATTTATCATCAAAATCATCATTTTTCATAAATGTTTGATATTTTATATCTTATAGGGCTGTTTCCAAGTATCTTCAAACCTTGTTTGAGAAGGAGGCAGATTGTGGAAGGAAGTCACTTTCCATGGACAGCATGTTAATTGGTAAAACGCGCAAGGAAGCATCAAGGATGTTTTTCGAAGCATTGGTATGTTAAAAACTCTCTTGCTCATTTATTGGTACTGTTTCATTCATCATTAAATTTGAAGAAAGATTGCACCATCATTGATGTACTTGGATTTCAATTGGTTAGTTTTTGTTGACAACTCTAGAGAACTCCAGCAGTAGGGAGAAAGTGATAGATTTCTGGGAGTATTGAAGGGAAAATTTTTTTATGCTTCTTATAGTTTTGATTTTATCTTGGGTGATGCTAATGAGAAATGCACATGGGCTAGAACTTGGTCACTTGTCAGTTGCATTTTGTTGAATGGGGTCTGGAAAAATAAGTTAAAAGATCGTTGGCAATGTAAATGCAAAACTTGAGAAGATTCTCTCTCTCACACAATTTACGGATAATATACTTAGAAGTAAAACCATCCTGAAAATGATGACATTTTTGTAGATTCTTAGTTTTACATTATCTTTTCTAACTACAAAATGATATGATTACTAATAATCTTTGCTTCTATAAATTTTCTTTTGAATTGCACTTTTTTCTTTTTCATTTTGCAATTCATTTTTGACATGAAACCTTGCAGGTGCTCAAGACAAGAGACTATATCCATGTAGAACAGAGAAACCCTGTTGATGACATTACCATTAAACCTCGAATGGAGCTGATGAAATCAAACTTCTAGAATACTGACACTAGAGCAGAACTTGGTTTATGCATGTGGAGATTAGATTTCTTATTTCTAAGTAAATGCTATTAAAGTTCATAGTCAAGAAATCAGGTAGTCATAATTGTAACTGGTAACTGGTAGATTGTTTCTATTTATTGTACAAATATGTTGTATAACACTCTTCTTATTTATACATGTATAGCATGAAGATACTAAATTCTATGTTGCAAATGGAGCTAATTATTCCTCCGTTCCTGCTTTTGTAAGTTAAGATTTGCCCTACTCAAAATTTCACCTTGCTTAGTAAGCCAGAGAAGTTATGTTTCCGCTTGTATATACATGTTGTGATTTGTGATTGCAGGCCAACAACTTTGCATATGATGCTTGATTATGTTTGGGGCTATTTGTGTTGATTATTGTAATGCCTAACCCTCCAAGAGCTGAATCCTAAGTAAAAGATTCGGAATAAGCTTTTAATGATATGTCGATTTGAGTGCTAGTTTCGTCACTTCACAGATTTCAGTTTCACTTTTGGGCTCCAAAATGAACGTGGCATGCTCGAAATTATGGGCCTTATAACACAAGTCACAAACAAGAGCAGGTTCTTAATTTAAAGATGGATAATATATTGAGTCAAACCAACTCAAATGTGTGTCAACTCAGAAATGACACTTTTCTGAACCGAACATCAGAAGCCAAAATAAAACTATAATAAAGATTGAGTAAAATCTTCGCAATAGTTCTTTAATCATAGTATGGAACGGCATCACAATAGAGGTATTAGATTCAAGTCCCACCTCCACTTGTTTAGAGAAAATTTCACGGGTATAATAATATACAAATAGTTGCTTTATGGCAACGAGTCTAGGCCAAAGTCATGCACTAGTATACATAATACAAGATTATATATTTTCCTGCAGTTATTGAAGGCAAAAGTGCAGAAACAGTGAACCTAAAGGCTAAAAGATCATGGAGGTCAATTAACCTTTTTGCCATTTTCATCATCTTCTCCAGCCTTCAAGAACCGGAGAAACCAATAAGCAGAGGATTTTAGATGGCGCGTAAGCCCATTCTTGTAGTCCACATAAATCAGACCAAAGCGCTTGGTATATCCTAACTGCCACTCAAAGTTGTCAATTAAGGACCATGCAAAATAACCCTTTACATTTGCTCCATCCCTGTCCACGAATTCCAGAGAGAGAACTTTAATAGTCGACCTAGAAGATTGACATTCCCAGATATGCGAAAGGGACATCACTAGTATAAACTCTATAGTAGATATCTGAATCCACACAATATCCGTGTTTTTTAAATTGTAAATGAAAAATGTGCTCGATCATGTACCAATGATTTGATTTCACATGTGGCACTGAGTAAAAATGCACAAGTTTCATTCATACTAGGTAAAATTATGAGCAATTGCTTTCCCTTTAAAACCACTTGCTTTCTAGCCAAAACAGGCAGCACATTAGTTGAGTGACATGTCGTGAGGAACAAACAAATAATAGTTGTCAGTGTGCTCGAAATCAATTGAAAAATGAGGTAATAGTACAGAGGCAAGTGGAAAACTCGGAAGAAACATTGAGAGTAAATACATGACATCAATAATTTGAAGATCTTTTTCAAAGAAAGGATATGGATTGTCATGCACATCAAGTCTCATCCCACACAATTAACATGCACAAGAAGCTAAAAAAATATGTGAAACTTGAATGCAAGGAAAGTGACAATTACATACTCAATTGCCTGATGCACAGCAGCGAGGTAACCCTTGTAGTAAGAAACTCGCAATTTGTCATCGAGCATCTCATGTAATGGAGATGTGCCACTCTCTTCATCATCCATACCTGCGAAAGAGGGTTTAAAGGTTTAAAAGAGTTGACTAAAATTCATCTATATGATTCCACCATAAAGAAGTCTACACGGGACTCAGCTGAATAACAACGTTTTCTTACCTTTAGTTAATTGATTTTTGAACTTGTGGCTATTTGAAAACATACATAATGTTCCCTATTCATTGGGTGAATTGCAACTCCACACCCTTTATTCAAAAATGAAAACCTTGTTGACCATGTAACATCACAACATTTTTCATATAAAATTCTTGTGTAAAAAATAGAAATTATGAAAATTTTCAAGGATACAGAGGTCCCTTAACACACAACGTTAGACCAAGAAACCAAATTAAACAAAGGAGTTAGAAAAATGAAGGTATTGCAAGGTTATTTTAAACCAATGGGGAAAATCAAAGGACTTCAAAACTATTGTGTATGTCTGTCTGTGCGTGTGGGGGGGGGGGGGGGGGGGGGGGGGGGGGG